>JAAGKR010003753.1:11146-70201 GCA_011419295.1 Clarias macrocephalus
CCCCCCCCCCCCGGGGTGTCCCTCCCTTATTAATGTGTGTGTGTGTGTGTGTGAGAGAGAGGGAGACAGAGTCATATGTGTTGATTTGAGCATTTGTATGCAGCACTGCTTTCGAGACCAATGAAGGGCGAGCAGATAGGCAGAACCTGTGTGTGTTTGTGTGTGCGCATGGGTGGGTGGGTATAGAACAAGACACGTATGACTCTGGGTGCTCGGGTGGTGTTGATGTCCTTCAGATTTCAGTGTTACACAGTGCAGGTCCATTCATTCTCAGCAGGCAGGTAACACCTCAGCTGTAGTCGCAGTAGAATTTCTATTAGGTTTCAGAGCTGTTTTTTCAATTTGTGTGTTCTTCATGCATGAAAATAGGACGTATGGGTAGGATGAAAAATAATCAGTAGTCTAGGAGCCTGAGGGGCTGCAAATTATCCCCCCCCCCATACTGATGGCTAGAGTGTGAGCTTGGGTACTATACAAGTACATGCTCTTAAAACACCTCAGAATTATAAGTATTTAATTACTTAATAATTTCAATTCAATAGTATCTCAATATCGTGCCTATAAGAATATTGCAAAATATAAGGCATTTGGAATGTCTGTTCAAATATTATTCGAAACAATCAAATGAGAAATTACTGTAGGTATCTGTTCTGACGTTATTGAGGGTTAATAACTGTGAGGAAATATACCTTTAAATCAGAATTGTCAGATTGTACAGTATATGCACACCTGTATCAATCCTGTGTAAGGATTGCTGTCTGAACATGTCGAGGATGATATCACGATGTCAAAACTGCTTGAGTGTAACTCCACATAGTACTTACAGTACACATTTGACACATTTGTGTATGCTCTAAGAGTGTATTTATGTCCAATGTGTATATACCACAATATTTAACATGGTCTATAAACAGTCCCTTATGATGTCTTCTCCTTTTTTGATGCACACAAATAAAATAAATTAATTAATGAATAATAAAAAAAAAAAACGAAAATCTAAAACAGTGATTAGGGAAAAAATAGACGCAACACCAAATACAGTAGATTAGGAATATGGCTGACTAGGCTGGGGGTGGAGAAGGTTGCTACAATAGGGGTGTGGTACAGTAGGAGTATCGGCAAGTAAAATTAGGGCACCAAATACTGTACAGTACTGTAGGTCAGGGCTGCGTCTGAGATCAGTCACTAGTGTTTTAATATTCTTCATCCCTAATCTAATGGTTCTGGGAGCACTGCTGAGTTTTTTCTTAAGGAGAAAAATGCAACCAACCAACAACATTTGTGAGGTAATAGTACAGTATAACTGAAATATTTCCACTTTCGGTGTTTGTTTATATTATAGAGAACCCATTAGAACCAATATAAAATGATAACATCAGTAATTCGGACTCGTTTTTCTCCCATGGTGCTAAGACATGTACAGTATTGTACATGTGTCGTAGTCTGAATGGGTGTGTACAGTAAGTGTGTGTTTTTGTGCCTCCAGGGTGTACCGCGCCTTGTGCCCCAAGGTCCCCGGGATAGGCCCCAGGCCACACACGACCCTACAAAGGATAAGCACTACGGATTATAAATGAAAGGGTCATTGAGATTAAATGATTGTATATTGATGTTGAAGTTCATAATTTTTTTTTTACGTTATCTGCAAGGGTGAATGTGTTACTGAGATTACTTTCTCTTGTAGAAACTTGCCCTCGGGTGAACACCACGACTTGTGTGAAAGTAATAATTGCAGTCACTCTCTTGTGTTTCCATGGTGACTGGTGACCTGGACTCTTTTATTACCCTTTGTCCCCTCTGGCAGATCAATGCTCATGCTCATAATCATGCATACATTGACACCTACAGTATGTAGGTAAGTAGAGGTAGGCTTATTTACTGTACATGCAGTATATGTACAGTATTCCATTATTCATTTTCATACGTCGTGTCTAAATGGATAAAAGGGACTCAAAAGAGCAGGTGACCTCTTGTGGTGATGGATTGCATGTCCTGACATCGTGACATTAATGCGCTTTTATTGCATTAAATTTTTGTTAATGTGCTTTTGCTTTCTCACACTGGCAGGCTGTGAGCGAGTGATAAAGATAAAGTGTGTATCTTCTCCCGCCAGCACACTCCTGCACAGTCCAGGGTCCTACTGCACCCTGCTGCACTTATCCATTATGGAGCAGAAGGTAGGAAAAGTGATTTGGAATGCGACAGTACAGTAGTGTACGTTAAAAAATATCCACCCATGAAAAATGCTTTTTTCCCCCCCCTCTAAATAATGACGGTTGATTAAAGGCAAACAAATGAGTCAACAGCGTTTATGATTCAACAGTGCCATATGAACATTTGAGTGCTGTGATGTGTGACTTATAGTGAATTATAGGAAATATGTGGTTAATGTGACCTCAAGGTTCATTTCTCACACAATAGGCTTAGTTACATTTAAGGCATAGTTCTCAAAATGATGTAGAAAGCAGAACCTACCAGTTTCCATGTTAAAATTAACTAGGCAATATTAAAAAAATTTAATGGCTATAGAATTTGTAGTATCACTGGTGCACCACCCCATTTTGCTTTTACTGTGTCTTACTGTCTTTGCTCCAAGACGCTGGCTGGGACGACGGAGACCTTATGAATGGCAGAGTACCCTGTATGTCATAGCGGCATGAATTATATGACAGTGACAGAAGTTGAGGGGGAAAAAATGCTTCACTTAATAATACATTTTGTATTGTACAAATTTCGCAATTTAGGTATAGTACAGGTTTTTTCTGTCTTAAAACAAAATTGAGCTTCATACTGTATACATTCACTTGATAAGCTACATCTGTTCAACTTTTTGTCAATCACATGGCAGCAACTCGGCACATTTAGGCATGTAGACATGTTCAAGCCGATCTGCTGAAGATTAAACCGAGATTAAATGTAGTTAAATTTGTCCCTAATACACCATAACTTGGCAAGATACCAGCACAGTGGGATTGCAGAAGCTTCATGAGTCTCAGCTGAGCTTTGAAATGCGTTTTTTTTTTTTTTTGCACTTTTGAATGAGGGTGTAATTTGTAGAATTATTTACGTTGTACTCGTGTTCCAGATGTGCAGATCTGATCACCCAGACCTACAGTATTGTAATGTACTGTACTTATGTGCACCTCAATTTTGTTATCAGACAAACGTGAAAAACTCTGAACTGTCTCTTTAAGGGGTCTACGGCTGAAATATGAGCCCGTTTCTCTTCCTGTTGACATTTTAGAATGCATACCATAAATATCTCTGCATTTACATTCACAGTACATGGCAGATGCTTATCCAGAACACCTTAAGGAAGTGCTTTGAAGTCTATATCAAAAACTACATCCTCTTAGGTCATGGGTAAAGAGTTTCATCTGTCTAAGAACTCAAAAGTTCTCAAAACTTTTGCAGCCAGGAAGTGGGGGGGAAAAAGTTTCATTGACATTATTTAAAGACTCACATGTTGGATTAAACATATTCAATTAAACTAGGCTAATAACTATAAGAATGAATATAGTAATTTGGATGTTTTCTTATCTCAACCGAATAAAACTTTATAAAAATAGGACTTTTGAGATTTTCAAGTGAAATAATCAGATGTATTTACGGAAGATTTTATATTTTATCTTGGGAAACAGTAGCAGTACCTTTTTCTTCGGCGTGTCTGTGCATGTCGATTCCCTAAGCTGAAACTGGGGCAGAACCAACAGTCTAGCATTACTCAAGCCAGCTTGTAGGAGTTAATGTATTTTTCCAACAATCAGACAAACAAGGTCAGAAACTGAGGTGATGCAATCGAATCTATGAAACTGTCACTATAGCACACCCTTGTGACTTTGTCAGAATCCCGGAAAGGCTACAGCCAGGTATGTTCAGTGACAACTTCGTGTCTCTTAGATTAAAAGAAGAAATATATGATATTGATATATGACACCTCTGGTTCACACTACGAAAAACAAAAAAATGTATGGAAAAATAAAAAGTCCCATGTAATTTAATATAGGGCTGTTCAATTCAAATCGGGACTTTTGATTGTTCAAAGTGACGTAAAAACTCCCCTTTATTTCTCAATATTATCTCATGTTACACTTGTGCACTTATCCCGAGTCATAATCAGACTGCCTGCATCATGTCTGAAACCCTGGCCTCCCAGGAATTCCTCTAATGGCCCAAACATCTGGAAATACTTGGAGCGAGGACATCTACCAGAAATCTGGCAGTAACTCCCAGCCGAGGTCTTGTAATGTGCTAGTGGTGTTGGTGAATGTTTGTGTGTACAGTTCCCACAGACAGATGTGTCTAAAAATAGGGACTGTCATTCACAGACGTATAGCCTTCTTTAAAATGTTTTCATCATTTAAATATTTTACTGTGGCTAAGTGTCTCATCACTATACTGCACCCCCACTGTACTCAAACCCCACTATACTGAGGCTTGAAGCCCCCCTTAATCCACGAGACATATGATCACAAGTCCTGTTTTGACTCGAACGCACTTCATATACAATCATATAATTCATATAAAAAATTCTCAGCATGGTAATATTCATCCTCAACTGGAATAGAGCAGGTTTTATTTATTTATTTATTTATAAGTTTTATAATTTTCAAGAAGGAGGAGGAGCAGCTTCATTAACCTGAATGTGTTTTTTTAAAAAGAAAAATCTATTTATTTATTAATTTATTATAAATAGTAAACCTTTTCTTTCATCAGACAACATCACCTCAGAAGCACATGATGAAGAGCAGGTCCAAGTCTACAGAAGAAATCCCACAAGCCAAGAAGGTGCGTGATTTCTATTCTAGCAATCAAACAATTCAGATTAAATTTTTTGACTGAAACATGACTAACCATCCACTTACTAATAAATGAAACATACAGTGCCTGTAGATAACATTGATTACATTTCATAAATGCGATAATTTAACTAACGTTTGTGCAGACTTTGGTACTTTGTGCATGCATTTTCTGGTCACTCAGTGTATTGTGCCTTTTTTATCCCATAGCCAGGTCAGCAACTTGTGCTTTCTATACAAATAATTTAGTAAATTATTCACTAAAATGACATGCAGTATGCGAGAAATATGTGAAAAGGAAAAATGAACTTGCCTCAGTAAACATTGAACACACAAGACTCTTAGTGTGAGAACAAATAAGGTAAAAAGCACAGTTCTTGAAGAAGTACTACAGTGCTGCCACAGTTTTGTATTTTGATTGGTCAGAAGATGATTATTTATAGATAGATAAATATGGACAAAAGTACTGTATCTGGCCAAACATGTTCAATTAGGTCCCTTATCTCCAGTGAAGTGCATCTTAATGCTTCAACATACCGAGACACACAGTGCGCAAAGCAAGGACTATAAAGACATGGTTTGATGAGTTCTGTGTGGAAGAACTTGACTGGCCCTAACACAGAGCCCTGATCTCAACCCCATCGAGCACCTTCGGGATGAACTTGAATGGAGATGGCGAGCCAGATGTTCTCGTCCAACATCAGTGCCTGACCTCATAAATACTCTACAGAATGAATGCGCATGAAGTCCCACAGGAACACACCAACATCTTTTCGACAGGCTTACAAGAGGAGTAGAAGCTGTTATAGCTGCAAAAGCGAGACCAACTCCATGTTGAAGTAGATGTGTTTGGATACAATGTCATTGCTGGTTTGGCTGAATACTTTTGCCGACTTTTTAGTATAGACAGACAGACAGACAGATAGACAGATTACAGCAGTACAGATATAATTAAAAATGAAAAACAACAGCACTGTACTAGGTGGCCTATTGCTGTGCTGCGAGGCTTATTGGACAATAATCAACATTGTAGTGGTAACATTAACTCCACTTCATCACACCAACCTTCAGGTTGTTTTGGTACAACAGTGTGCAGTGTTCATTACTTGGAGCAGCAAGTCGAACCCGTAGTCAATTATTTGTTCAGATATAATTAATTTTTTATAATATCCCAGTGGGTTAAGTGCTACGAGGTTCATTTCAGGTTCAGATGATAAGCAGGCTTATGTTTCATATGCGGTATGCAAACTAAAATTCAATATTTATTGATATCTCAATATCAATTTCTCTTATTACGTTTGAATTCCAGGCCTTCCATATTCCTCAGAAGTCCCTTCCTGGTGGAACAGATTTAGAAAAAGTGAAGGTGAGGTGAACAACAGTTCAACTAAGGACAAGTCAGCAACACCACCGAAATCCCCCAAATGCTCTTCCGCATATTAGTTGTTATTTTTTTACAGACTAGGCATTACGTCAGTAATTCCTCCTGCTGTGCAGTCAGGCCATTGGCTTCATATAAAAAAAAGTTAATCATTCAAGAGGCAACTGTTCTGAATTACACCATTAATATCACCGTAAGTGGCCTAGTAAACAAAGTTCAACTTATTAAATAAACCTCCCATAGTTGGGTGACAGAAATGTTTTAGCCTTTTTTGGTTTTACTGCTACATATTAAAATTTCTCTAAAATTAATTTTAGTCAGCTTGTTGTGCCAGTGAAAAGATGAAAATGAAAAGACACCAGATTTATCACTTTCATGTGGATGTACTGAAAACAAAACAAACAAACAAACAAACAAACAAATATAAATATATTAAAAAAAATTTCAGTACACACACCCACATGAAATTGATAAATTTGGTGTCTTTATATATATATATATAATATAATTTATATATATATATTATATATATAATTTGGTGTCTATATATATATATATATAAAAACAAGCTCATTGCCAAAAAATACCACTGTTATCAATAACGGCAACAAAACATGATCGCTCAGTGAGACTTTTAAAAAGGTGCCGTCCCTGTTCCAAGCAAAACCAGAAAAAAGCTACAACACCCCCACTTTCTACCTTTCTAAATAAAACATTAGAACAATAAGGTCTGCTTCAAAAAAGAAAGCGCACATAGAGCTACAGTATAAAGTGCACATGGTATTTACAGAGCGGCACTCGCTACATGACATTTACTCTATACACACACAGATGCTAACACACAGTGGGGCCAAAAGGTCTAGAAAAATTGCTTCCCTTTATTTATTTATTTATTTATTTTATTTTCTAATTTAATACAACAAAATTCATTACAGCTGAATCACTCGAGAAAAAGAAGTAGAATGTTTGAGATATTTACATGAATATTTACATAAGATCGTTTTTGCTATGCCCCTTTCTTGCTGTTAGCATGAACGCTAAAAGTTGTGATCCAATGTAGTTCAAGTCAAACAGGGACTTTTGATTGTTCAAAACAACAGTTACATGTATTACATTTACATGCAGTTTTATGTATAAGCATTAAATCTTTATTGCACTATATACTGTAATCCCCTGTTACACTAATGCCATCAAGATTATAAGTTTTCTATACACCAGAGCCATGATCGCACTGCCTGCTTCAGAACTGAAATGCTGGCCTCCCAGGAACCCCTTTAATTGCCCAAACAGGACTGTATGGATGATGTAGTAATAACTCTCAGCCGAGTTCCAGTAATGTACAAGCGGTGTTGGTGAATGATTCTGTCTACAGTACTAATAGACAGATGCATCTCTTCCGCAAGTTGACAACAAATGATTTGTTGACTTTTCAATGATAAGTTATTCCACTCAAGTAACGTTGGCAGGAATGACTGCGGTGGGCTCCGAGCCCCCTCAGCCGGGATCGTCATTCGTAGACGTACTGTCTTCTTTAAAACGTTTGCATCGTTCAAATGTTTTACTGTGGCCGAGTGTCATCTCTGTATTGTCCCTGAAGTCTTCTGTGAATGTCAATCGTTTTTTTTTTTTACGCCTTCGTTCATGAGAAATATCATCACAGATCCTGGTTTGACTTGAACACCTCTCATACTAAACACACAATTCGATAGAGGAAATAAGACATGAGGAAAAGCAAAACCTTTGTACAAAGCAGGTAACCTCCTCAATATCACACGTTTCACTTTTATTTAAATAGTGAAAGATCTTGAATTAAATATTTACCATATTAAACATTTTAATATACATTTCTAAAAAGTTTATTTTTGATTTTCAGTTACTTCTGAATCCCACTGTATGTGACGTATAGGTGAGATACTGTAATAAACTGTACACAGTCTGCAGCTCTAGTATACATCTAAAGTTTGTAACGTTTAACCGCTGGTATGTAGATTTAACAAATCTAGTATTACACAATTCTCCGTGTTGTATTAACATGTAAAAGCCAGCATAAACCAAAAAAAAAAAAAAAACCCAGAAAAAAGAATCGACTATAGTAGAGTCCCAGGTAGTGTATTTAAGGTTAGTAGAATGTTTTCTGAACTTCATATGATGGTATAGTGAATCTATGTTCTTTTAGTCATTTTAAGTTTAAGCTATTAATGCATCATCTTCATGTCTCACAACATGACTCTAGTAAATGCTTTGTTATTATAGTGGTCTAACATTAGAATGCATTAACTTTAGAGGATTTGATCCATTTGAAAATTCAACACGGAGGTCATGTATGAGAGAAAAAAAAAAGGTATTCTGGATCATTTTGTATGTTCCTCTCGTTTTAGGAGGGTCAGGAAGAAACTGAAACCCCGACATCAGCCTCAGAAGCGTTGAAGTAATATACAGGATACAGGAGCCTGGGATAATGCAAACGCGCGCACACACACATAGACACTAAAGTTACACATTTACTGTATATTGCGGCAACATTTCAAACACAATTCTCCATGTCTGTGCTAATGCAAACTTTGACTGCTTACCATATCGACTGAATTTGTTGCAATATTGTACACGTCAGCTATTTGGTGCTCATATGTGTTCGACTCCAAAATTATTGGTGTCCTTCATGGCTGTAAGTTCAGCATGTTTAGAAATTTAGAAAAGCCTTTTCATTGTGTTCCTGATTGTGCTTAATAGTATATTTAACTGTTTGCATATTTTCTGTGTCTTACCTGTCTTGTGCAGCTCAACCGTTCCCTGTAAATAAAACTCTAAATCGGTACAGTATAAAGGCAAATGTGTGCAAAATGGAAACAGGAAATGGTCAAGGACAAGGTCAATAGACTGAAGGACAAGGCACTGTAGATGTATATCTTTGCATGTGTGTTTGTCAGTGCGTGGCACAGTGTGATGGACTGACATCTCATCAAGAATGTATTCCCGCTTTGCATCCTGTCAGTAATCCCACGATGGGCTCCAGGTCCATCCCCATCCTGACCATGCACATTTTAAAAAAGAGTGCCAATAATTCTGGAGTTGACTGACATTAAATCCTTTGCTATTAAAACCTGTGTGTAGGAATGTTTGCTGTAGTTATTGCGTTATGGATTTGTTAAACTGATTGTGTATTGCATGTACTGTATGCGGTTGAGCAGATGGTGTTATTGATTTTTTTTTAAAGATGCTTTTTTGGCTGGTGTTCAAAATAAACCTCGTTAAATGCTATGTGATGTGGTTGTGTATGTGTTTTATATAGAGCTAGGACTGTTAAATATTATAAAGATCGCTTCCATCTGAAGCACTTATTGTAAATGAAAATCAGACGTTTAATGTACATGTATGTGTTTAACTAAATGAGTATGAAGCATTAAATGATGCTAGTCCTCCCGGATCCAGTTATATACATCAGTGCTCGTCTAACTGGGAGAGGAGGAGGTGTAAGAGTTATTTATAATGATCATGTAGATGTCACACAAAACCTGGACACACATTCAAAGTGTTAGAAGTTATTTAAACTAACATACATATGTAGCACAAAAAAAAAAAAGATTATATTACCAGGCAATATCTCTTTTTAATATTTACTAATTATAAAACCCTAGAGTTTTGGGAATTTGCAGATTTCATCTCAAACCTGGTCAAACAGAAAGGCCACCAAGAGTGATCGTGTAATCAGATATTTTACTTCTAGCTAATCGTCTCTGATCGTCTATCTTACAAGTACTGCACTCCGGTCACATCAGAAATAGCATCATGTGACTGCACTGTACTTGTGTGAGGACATCACATTACTCCCAACTTCACTGTGTCTAAATCACTGTATGATTCTCATACGAAGACTTATTGTGCATGTTATTCTTTTGCAAGCATAAAAAAACATAAATGTTTGGAAATTTATACATTAATTTTAATAATCCAGAACTTTCTTAGGGAACAGTGTTTGCCTCCATTCTAGATTCAGTAGGAGTAAATCAGTACAGTACGTACTAGGACCCAGCATTTAGAGAAAATATAGCCACATTCTCTCAGTCTGAAGTTTAAAATGTCTCTTAATCATTCTGTGCTTGCTATTGTGTTTAACATAGGTTCATGTCAGCTAAGCCATTTTCACTGACGGCTTAATAAAGAGACTCTATAATAACTACTCTTAATAACTACGACATCAGAAATGTTCTGCTTTAAATAATATACGCTTGGCTTGGCCTGAAAATTGTTAATTTTAGCACATGGGAAAATAAAACAAACAATGAACAGTAGAAATCAATCATAGCTATGGGATTGGGATTACTGGTTATGTTTCGGTTATTATTTTTAATAGTCTGGGAGAGCAAAAAAACAACAACAGCAACAACAACAAAAAAAACTTAAACTCCTACAGAGCATAAAGATTTGAGTTTGGGTAAGGGCCATGTGGTCTGATGAGTCCAGATATTCCAGAGTGATGGGTACATCACAGTTAGAGAAGAAAGTTCATGAAGTGTACAGCCATTGGGGCAGTGTTATGATCTTCATTTGATAAGGTCTAGACTCAGCAATGTTATGTGGCAATAAAATAAAGTCAGCTGATGACCTGAATACCTGACTGTACTGACCAGGTTGTCTATCTATGTACATCTGTGCATACATCTGTGCTCTTCCCTTGGCATAATCAAAGCTGAATTTTGTAAAACTAAATCTTAGAAAGTATGGACTTAGAATTATTTTTTCCCCCAAGGTAGTGTAGTCTAGCCTTCACTTAAAATAAATTAGATAAAAAACACCTAGTACCCTGGTGTAACAGTCACACATGCGCTTTAAAACAGACCACGGCAACACCAACGTATCTCTCCTCCCTTATAGAGGACACCAGAATAATCCTAGATTGTTTTTAATACTGTAACACCATTGATAAGAACTAAGACCAATACAGTAACATGCACACCAACAGAGACTTCATCTCTGTTTTTTTAATGCCAAAGTTGAAAAGATCAGGCAGATTATTTATACTATGAACTTAATCCCAGACTATTAAAGAGTAATGTAAATTTTCACGTTCTACAAGGTTCTGTTTTAGGCCCACTGCTTTTTAAATTTGCTACCTCGGGGTGACATTATCCAAAATGTGGGATCAATTTCCAATCTTATGTTTCAGCAAAGCCAGATGAGAGACAGCAGAATAGCCTTGAGAAATGTGTAAAGAACATTAAACATTACGCTTATTAGCTTCTTTTACTTAACCTCCTCAAACACAAACTCTGCAATTTATCCCCTCATCACTACTAAAGTACTAAAGAGAACTTTTGCAAAAGAGTAACATGCATAATAAGTCCTCATATGAGGATTGTACAGTACAGTGATATAGACTCAGTGAAGTTGGGAGTAATGTGATGTCCTCACACAAGTACAGTGCAGTTACATGAAGCTATTTCTGACAAGACAGAAAAACTTGTAAGATAGACGATCAGAGCTAGAAGTTAAATGTCTGATTACGCAATCACTCTGGGTGGCCTTTCTGTTTTATCATGTGCAGCAGTAAAAAACCTTGATGTGTCTTTCATTTGAAGCTCATGTAGATAATATTACTAGGATAGAAAGTCAAGTCAAGTCAAGTCAAAAAAGTTTTTATTGTCATTTCAACCATATACAGTTTAGTACAAAGTGAAACGAACAACGTTCCTCCTGAACCAAGGTGCTACATACAGCATAAATTACCTGTAACAACATAAATTAACAAAACTACTATCTAAATACTATACAAAAGACAGTAAAAAGACAACATAAAGTGCAATGCAATACTAAAAGTTGAGGTACTGCAAGTAGCTTGCCCGTGAGATGAAAGATAAGAAACAGTTAACATTTCTTGTTAAAGTAGCCGGCGAAGATAGAAAAGAGTTCTTGTGCAAATAACAGGTAATACATATTGTGCAAAAACAGCAATTGCAGATTTTTCATCTCAGGAAAAAATGTTTAGATAAGCAATATAATGTCAGTACAGAATCAAAAGCTTCATGCTTTACTGTCCAGACGGTCCAGTAGGTGCATAAACAAGCTCCAGGATCCTCAACAGAACCAACAGTTATGACCACATCGCCCCATGTTATATTCAGACTGCACTGACTGCCATTTAAATTTCACATTGATTAAAAAAAAAAAACTACAGTTGAATTATAAACCACTGAAAGGTCTTGCACGGACTACTGTTTTTTTTATTATCCAACCACCTACTTTGATCGAAAGGTGCAGGCTATTTGTTGATATGTTGAATAGTGTGGACACAGCAAAGGGGTAGAGAAGAAGGCTCCAACCCTTTGCTGTGTCCACACTATTCAACATATCAACAAATAGCCTCACTAGGCCCCAGACTTGAAAACAACTGTTCATATAGTGTTTGTGACTGAGACACAATCTTAGTTATTAAGTAGAGACTGAAAACATATTTGTTTAATGAAGCATTTTGAGTTTTTCTTTCCTTCGGTAAATCAAGGGCAGATCAGATAATTTAATAAATAAATAAACTGTTTCAGTGAACTGGGATGTTTATAAGGTGCTCATTGTGTGACAAAGACTCTCTCGCTTGCTCTTTGTATGATGACTTTACTAATGCTTGATGTTTACTAATTTAATCAGGTCTGACTCTTTGTTACCTTGGCCTTGCCATGCCTTCCCAGATGCTGTCCATGGTGCTTTCTTGGCAAGGATACTTTAGTGGGTTGCCATTTCCTTCTCAAGAGGGACATAATTTGGAAACACCAGTTAGCCTAATGTGCAGGTCTTTGTACTGTGAGAGGAAACCAGGGGAACGCAGAGGAAACCCATCAAGCACAGGGAGAACATGCAAACTCCATGCACGCAGACCCGTGGTGGGAGTCGAACCCAGTACCTGGAGATGCTGCCTTTATGATGGCTTAGTACTATAACTTCTACGAAAGCTTTATGACTAAACTGTTTTTGTGCTCAGGCCTCCATAGTTGAACAGCGGATACACTTCACAAAATAAACTTTGTATTCTTCTTCTTCTTATTATTTTGGTTACACAACTGCACTTTTTGATTTTCCTCCCATTTTTTTCAACACATAGTTGACACACTATTCAGTCTCACCATCTGAGTATGGGCTCCATTGTATTTTTTTTTTCTCTAAAGGTTTCTCACAGTTTAATTCACACCAACAAATAATTTAAAAACCATAAGGACTTCAAATCATCAACACCTGACTTTAGAATCCTTCAGTCACACTTGAATGTAAGGTCATGATCACGATTTCCCAAATATTTGACCACATAGGCAGAATGAAAGTAGGATAAACATGCCTCGAGTTAAAATGTGCCTAACAAATTCTAAATGGTACTGTTTCTTCAGTGAGGGTCCTAAAGTTTTATTCAAGTCGCAGCCTGGAAGATGCTCCTAAATTTTTATTTAAAAGGCACAATCTCTTTTATTCAGGTTGACATAACTAAGCTTATTAGACTGCTTCTAAAACCTCTTTTGAAACACATTGAATAAAATACAGACTGTGAATAGAAATGAGATTTTCAAGAAGCTCTTTAAATGTTTCTTGAGGCACAGTTTCAGTGGATAAGCGTCTCGGAGCACACTTCCTTCGCCTTGCAGCTTTATGAAAAGCCTGGAATGCTATATAAAAAGAAATCCTTAAAAAACTCAATATTATCACTAAACACAGTAAACGTCTAAACTTTGAATCACATATTTTCAAGTAGTCATCATTCACAGCATGCACTTATACTTACTGCCAATTTGTTCTCAGTCCTTCAGCACTGGCAGTGACTAGAAAAGCTCTATTTTAGAACATTATATTGAGTCCAAATGCACTTTAAACAAGCATTAGCTCCATTTAATTTGATTTCATTTACCTAGGCTTCGTGTGTTTCAAGTGAATTTTTAAAGAAACCTTTTAGAAAAAGGTAAGGTCTTACTTCTTCTCCAGACTCCTTTGTAGTGGAATGAATCTTCTGCTACGGGCCAAATATCTCAGTTCTTCCCAAAGTTTTTAATAAGAACACAAATATTAATTTGATAAATCCCCTGTCTGATTGTTTGGGGCATCCGGAAGCATGCCTGTATGGAAAAGAAAAAGGTGAGCATGACCACCAGTCCTGTGTCATGCCAACAGTAAAGCATCCTGAGACCACTCAGTAAGTAATTAAATACCTCCTTCTGTTTCAATAGGATTTAAGAGGGTAAGTTGCAGCCAGGTCCCACAAATAATCAGCCCTTGATTAACTGATTATCAGCAGGTGTGTAGACCTCAACATTTTGGCAGTTTGCTCATCTGGAGTATTCAGGTGTTAGCACGATGCCAAGAGGAAAAGGCATAAGTAATATTCTTAGAGAAGCAATTGTTGCTGCACGTCAATCTGGAGGGGGCTATATAACCATTTCCAAACAATTTGGAGTGAATCGTATCACAATAAGAAAGATTATTTACAATTAGAAAGCATTTAAGACAGTTTTCTGCCAAATGCCTAAATGTTGTCAGTCTTTCCAGGAGTGGACATCTTAGAACATTCACTCCAAGGTCAGACCGTGCAGTGCCCAGAGAAATGCAAAAAACACCACAGCTACAGTACATCTCAGACACTACACACCTCACTGAGAATGTTAAAGTCTCTGGCAGTACAATTAGAAGACGACTGAATGAGTATGATTTGTTTGGAAGGATTTCCAGGAGAAAGAATTTTGAAGCATGTTTGAGGTTTGCAAAAATGCATCTGAATAAACCACAAGACATCGGGATGGTTTTTTTTTTTTTTGGTATTTACCTATATAAAACTCTTTAAAGGTCCCACCACAGCGCTTCAGTTGTGTTGAGTTCTGGAGTTTGAATAGGCCATTTCAAAACTTTGATCCTTTCATTTTTTTTAGCCATTCCAATGTAGATTTACTGGTGGAGATGGTTCTGCTGAAATGCCGTTTGGTTTTTGCCAAACATGGTACTGGGAATTAAGGCTAAACAACTCCATTTTGGTATCATCTGTCTATAGAACATTGCTAATTCCTAAAACAAAGCAATGTTACAGTAAATCATTCAATTGCTGCTAAATCATCATGGAGGTACTTAGTATTGCCCATTTTTGTTAAATAAATAAAGGCTAATATTATATATTGTTCGTCTCAGGTTGTATTTATGTAATACTAAGACCCACTATTATCAGATACATGAACATGACTGTACATTGCTGGGTGCACCAGTTTATGCCCTTAGATTAGGTCAATTTAACACTCAGCCAAAACTCCCATGATTTCTTCTCTTTCAGCATGTCATTCTTCCCCCAGTTCATTAAAATGTATTGCATTGTTGCACCCTCAGCTATTTGCACTTTTTATAAGTGACTTTGGATAACAACATTTGCCAAATAATTAAACATAAATTTAAGTTGTTAAAATGTATTCAAGTGTTGATAGTTCCAACACACCACTGTAAATGATTCTTTAAGATGCTTGACACGTACAGTACTAGGAAAATTGGGCTTAGAAGCATTTAACCTTTTTAAATCAAACACGACCCACAAATTTTGAAATTGTCAGTTGATGTGAGATTTGAAATCTTGTCCAATCGGCATTAAGGCCACTAGTATCTCTCCACTTCACAAACTTTAAACAAGATCTAAGTCTAAGATGATCTCATGCATGCATGCTTTTCTCCCTCAGGTTATAGTTTGTGTGAGGTTAATAGGTCCATAGTGGTGTGTGTTGATGCTGACTCCACAGGTTCATCAGCAGTTATTAACCGACTCCTGACTCCACTGAGCCCTCTGAGTGTGTACATCAGGCCAAACCTGGACCCAAGCCAGTGTTATTTTCCAATGGCTTTAAACATCCAGCATGATGATTTTGTTAGGAGCACAAAAAGTGCTTCCTTGAAGTAATGCCATGCTGCCTAGTTTTGATATTTTGATCTCAAATAAACAGACAAAAAAAAAAAAAGAAAAAAAAAAAAAAGCTGAACTAATGACATAAGCTTTATTCAAGTCAAGTGTCTTTTCTCATCTACAGTACTGTGCAAAAGCCTTGGGCCACCTCTCAGTTCTTCATATTAAATTAAATTGAATTCAATTAAATGCAGTGATAGAATTAGAAGATTTTATTATAATTAAAAAGTAAAAAAAGCAAGTAAAAGCAAGTAAAAAAATGGGATGGTTGTATAAAACTACAACTTTACAGATTTACAAAGCTATGTATAATTAAGTAAAGTATAAAATATGTACAGTAAATTACACATGTATAAAATATATTTAATATACTTCTTAAAATAGAAATATATAACATATATAAATTAGACAGAATGTCCAGAATGTGCAATATAAAGGGGTGACAATATGACATGTGGGTGTGGCAGTAGATTATGTATAGTTAATTGCAGATTCCAATTAAAGAAATTAGAACAAATGTTTTTTACTGCTACAGGCTGCCTATAAGAAACAATTCAAAAATTGGTTGTTTATGTAACAACCTCAGCAGCGACCTCATTTCCTTTCCCCTCTCGTCTGTTCCAAACACTCAGCATTCAGCATCACCAGTGTACTAATCACCAGCCTGATCATCTGTCACCATCTGCACCTGTTTCTCACTGGTTCATGACTTTCGTTTGATGATTTTTTATGCTTGCACGATTCATTGGTATATGTGTGGCTTAACTAACAAGAAACTTTTTTTTAGTTAAGAGCCAAAAATGTTTTATTCTATTCCTCAAGAGTACAATAACGATACAAGAAAGTCTCGATCTTTGGAAGCAAAATATGAAGAAATTGAGGAGAGGGAGTTTCAAGACTTGTTCACAGTACTATATCTTACTTGAGTAAAATCCCTGCTTGTGTTTGCGCGGTATGCAGACTCAGGTGCCAGCTGGCAGCAACCGAAGCCCTTTGGGATCAGACGTTTTGGAGGTCAAGTTGTATCCAAAAGTATGAAAAGGTGCTGAAAACCAAAGCAGTGAAGTTTGGTTTGACTTTCAAGAGGTCAGAAGTTTCTCTTTTCACTTTTCGGTAAACTTTACGGGTCTGATCTGAACTTTACCCTTATTAGTTTTGATAAACCTGTTTAATATATGGCAGGTTTGGACAACAACAAAACTTGGAACTAAACCAGAAGGTTCTTCTCACAAACAACTGATTTTGGCACCATATCACCACAAGATGTCAGGTTTTTACAAGATGCCAAATGCTTGAATACAGTTTCAGTAAGGTTAAATATTATTCTCCCTGAGTTATTTAGAAGTTTGTCATTAGTCAAAGTAACTCCAAGCTTTCATTTTCATGCCTTGATACACATGTGGGCAGTCGATTATTTAGTTGCTGAGAGCGCGTTTCAGTTAATGAGTGAGAGAATTAAATGATACCCAGTTAACATGGTTGGAGCTTCTTTTATAAGTCTGGGAATCCCTTTACATTTAGGGTCTTCAGCTGAAAACACTTCTCACCTGCTGAGGAGAGAATTAACCCTCTGTCCCTTTAATAAGGTAAGATGCTATTAGATTTATTTACCCAGCAACCCACAGAAAAAGCTAAAACACATAGTTTTTTATGTTAATGGTTTTAATGTTATGGCTGATTTGGTGTATACCTACAAGGATACATTTTTAGTATTATAATTAATGACATGCAGAATGAGACACAAATTGTGATTTAAATGCTGTTGTAAGTACTGTAATGGAAGCTGTTATAAAGGTTGTGAATAAAATGCCAAATATATAAATGTGGCAATAGATGAAGATTATCACAACAAAAGCAGAATATTAAAATCATTGATATTTTATATATGATGATGATATATAGTAAATTTCCAATATGTACAAAAGTAAAAAAAAAAAAAAATAAAAGATGAAAACAGCATTTCAAATGTTTTGTAATATGTAAGCTGGAGCTTATTAAAACACATAGCTTGCTTGTCATTTTTTTATATCAATAAAATGGCAATGAATAAATACTTTCATGTTATAAGGAAACATTTTCCCATCCTTCCAAATTCTCCCTCATGACAAAAACGTTGCATACTGCACAACTGAGTCATTGAGAAGCAGACAAACTACCTGCTGCTAAAAAGCCACTTCCAATTTCTTTATTGTAAAATAAATAAATAAATAAATAAATAAAAAATCGCCCTTTTAGTGCGATCCAGCTTTATTTGAATATGTATGAGTATGAGAAGCCCGCTAAAGTCTGTTGCCTTGTAAAAGGCGGTAAAAATGCAATGAGTAGATTTGTACTGTACACAGTTTTTGTACAGAATAAAGCCTTATTACAAGAATAGATGAGAAAAGAGCTCAGTACATGTACTGCATACATTGATACTCATTCATTTTCAGTAAGTGCTTTATCCTGATCAGAGGCTTGGTGGATCTGGACTCAATCCCAGGAACGCTGAGAGGAATGCACACTCGAGGGCATCCCAGGGCACCATGCATTCAGACACACACACTTATTTTACACCTAGGAGCAATTTAGGTATTAGCAATTTAGCCAGCATGTTTTTGAGTATAGAAGGAAACTTACAGACCATGCAATTTCAGTGCATCTTCAAGTTTTGGAACATTTTCAGACGAAGAGTCATTGCATGTAAAACCTATTTCCTAGGTAGAGTAAATCGACACTGGTTGTAATAAGACTAGAAATGTGAGACGACTGTGTGGTACTGGTACTTGTTTCCAGTACAAGGCCAGAGGTAAATTGATTATAAAAGTAACATATCGAAGACATTTGTAGTTCTTGGCTCGACATTTGCCTTGAATATGTGAGATACGTAACAGTTTGTTTTAGATTTGTGATATTTTTTCTGACCTTGGATACCATAGTAAGCAGTGTCAAGGTCGTAAGAGGCGTATTATAGGCTAAACCATAGCATCCGATCTGATTCCTTTAAAAATAATAAATAAATGAATTGTTTAAGCTTACCTCCATTCTTACCAAGTTAAGGTGGGAAAAAAAAGTGTATTGGTTCCACTGAAGTGCTGCTTAGGAGTTCGTAATGCCTCCCAAACTGTAAATGAGTTTGAGTCTGTCACTGTAATTTGAATGGCATTCAGAGCGTCTGCTTTTAAAAACGCATTAGCAAAGCCTCCTGCGCGACAGAATTTCCACAACCTTGACATGAAAAATGCATTTATTCTTAGAAACGCTGCTTCTGAATTGAAGTTAATGGCAGCGGAAGGTAGTTCAAGCAATTAACGGAGACTCTGCTTCTTCGGTGGCCATCTTAGTGGCGTCTTTGTTGTGTACAACATCTTACGCAAGCTGTCTTTTATGAAAGGTCACAGAGGAAAGAGACTTATTAAGTGCTGGATAATTGATCTCTTGTGAATAACAGCAGTCTACAGTTTTGCAAGGAACACTATGAATCCTCTTAGTATTAGTCTGCATGGATTTCTTTACTTCATATCTGATAAACCCACATGACCACTGACTGTCTGTAAACATGATTCCATGCTGCTCTTTTTTTCAGGAAGCCATGTCCAGCCGGCCAATCAAATTCATATCGAGTAAGACAGGGCAAGGAGGAAACTATCATGGTATGCAGATAAAAGAAAATCTTGGTTTTCTTTTGGAATGATTTGCTTGACATTTGATATTAAAATGCATTCACAATTAAATTTTAGTAGGATGTATATTTTTGTTAAAATTTATTGATTTATTTAATTTTATTTCTTCTTTAATGTTTGGTGATTAAATTCTTATGTGTTGATAAATGAAAAATGTAAAAAAAAAAAAAAAAACATATTATACAAGGGGCGTTCAAGTCAAACCGGGACTGGTGATAAAATTTATCCTGAATGCATAATACTGATTGATATTTACAGAAGACTTCAAGCACAGAACTTTGATGATTCTTCGCCGCAGTAAAACATTTGAATGTTGCAAACATTTTAAACGAGGCCACATGTATGTCGTATCCCAGCCACGGTGACTCATTCTCATGGGCGTTCCAGGTCAGCGAATGGAACGTCTGATCCTTGAAAATTGATGGGTAATTTTTCGCCACCTTGCACGAGAAACGCCTCTTGTCCGTTGGCACTGTACACACACACATTCACAAACATCACTTGCACATACCCCCATACAGTCCTGACCTCGTTTCAAGCCATTTCCATTAAAGGAGTTCCTGGGAGGCCCGCGTTTCAGACATGAAGCAGGCAGTCTGATCATGGCTCTGGGATGCTGAGAAAACGTTCTACCTTGATTGTAGTCAAGCACTAGTGAAATTCTGGGGAAAGTGCGTTAGTGTAGCAGCAGATTATATAGAGAAATAAAGGTTGTTTTTACTCTCATAACTGTGTTCTGTTATTTTGCACAATCAAATGTCCCAGTTTGACTTGAACGCCCCTCGTAAATTACTTAAGAAAAAGGACCAAATTACATGTAGTACATTAATACATCTACCACTTTAACAGATAAGTCCTGTGATTTAAATGGGAAAAAAATCTCTCATGTGACTCTCTCAGCTTGGTAACTGTAAATGAAAGTGTCATTTTATGTCACAACCTTATTTCTTCCGTCCATGCTTGTTTATTCAGGGATGAACCTCCACACCCACAGAGTGTGTGAGTGCATGGTGTCTGACTCAGCTCTGTGTGAAGAGTCCGGCTTCGGCTCCACCGTGGATCTTATCAGCAGCTGTTCTCACACACAATGCACCAGAATTCACTGTCCTGCCTACAAACCATGCCTCCCGAAAGACCTGGGTGTGTGTTTGTGTGTATCATCTTTTATATCTACGATATCTTTGCTCCCTCTAGTAATACAAACTTATTTCAGAAAATCATATTTTCTACTCTTGCAGAGCCAAGCGAGGATCCCAGGAAAGGGAGGGAAAGAATGAAATCAGTCTTCAATGGTGTGCTAAAGATCCTGCTACTCTTTTTCCTTCTCTACTGCTTCGTTTGCTCCTTGGACACATTGAGCTCTGCTTTTCAGCTGGCTGGGGGTAAGTATTACAATCCCTTGGAAAAATAAGTTTTAGACTTTAGAATAGACTTCTTTTAGTCAGATCTTATCCAGAAAGGTCAGGTGTGGGCGCAGGCCTTCATTCCAACCAAGCAGAAGTCATCTGCACCTGATGGTGTATGAAGAGCCAAGACCACCTGACTAAACAAATGGAATCAGGTGTCCTGCTTGAGAACAATGCAAACTTATACCTACAATGGTCCTTTCTGGGTAAAACTGGACCCTTTTAGTACATTTGATTACAACTGGAAAAACAAAACCAACAACAACAAAAAAAAAAAAACCCCCACACATGTTGTCCCAGGTGACATGGTGGCTAAGTGGTTAGCAGTGTCGCCCTGCATCTCCAGGTCCTGGGTTTAATTCCCACCTCGGGTTTGTGTGAGTGCATGTTCTCCCTGTGCTTGGTGGGTTTCCTCTGGGTACTCCGGTTTCCTCCAACAGTGCAAAGGAAGATATACAGATTAGATTAATTGGTGTTCCATAATTACTCGTAGTGTGTAATTGAGTGTCTGTATATGTATCCTGCGATGGATTGGCAACCCGTCTTGTGCCCAAAGTTTCCTGGGATAGGATCCAGGCCCCCATGGCCCTGTATACAGGAGAAAACAGTATAAACAATGAATAAGTGAATATTAGTATTATTATTCATTTATACATTTTATCGCCAAAACCACATCGGTCAAATAGGGGTATTAGTAGTTAACAGATTATGGGCCAAACTTCGCTGAGTGATGATAGTAGAATAATTATAAAGGTCTTGACTAAAACAACCTGCATGAGGAATCACAAAGGAGGTTTCATTTGCTGCAATGGACAAGTACTCTAACTAGTTACTTTTATCAGAAATTAACGCTGTAATGTAACGGATTACTTTTTGAAGACAGTAATTTTGTAATGTAATTTACTTTAAAAAGTAACGTCCCACAACACTGGTGAGCAACAATATTTTAAAGTGTTTTAAACACAATTGAAGTTGATGACATGAATGTGCAGGTCCAGCTGAGATTAATAGCGACAGCATTCACATTAATAACATAAATACCAGGTTGCATTCTTAGCCTCTTTCATTACACCCATATCTTAGCTAGCTAGTTGCTACCATTGCTACCCTGTATAATGCAAGCAGTCTACACAACTAAACTTGGGCATACTAAGGTTAAAATGTGTTCCAAAACATGATAATCATAATCTTGTTATAAACCAGCATTGTTATTGGCCTTGAAACACAAATCAGATGGATAAATCATAATAAATCAAAACTCTTTTTACACAGCATGTTAGCTAGTTAGCAAGACCAATGTGGGCGGGTCCTGTTGCCCAGGGTCAATCAATTTGTAGCTCAGTCATGGTGTGAGTGACAGCGTAAAGACTTGTGTTTATATAGATAGATAGATAGATAGATAAATAGATAGATAGATAGATAGATATTTTATTGATCCGAAGGAAATTCCAGATTTAAAAAATCAGTGCAGCTTTGTGTGTTGAGTCTCTATTTAATATGTAGAGATTAAAACTACAGGTTTTTCATAAATAAATAAAAAATTGTTCGTAGGAGTAAAAATTATCACATACAGAAAATATTCAAGTAAAATACAGATAAAGAAAAAAAGTAATGGAGTATTTGTCATTACTTCATGAAAAGCTGCCTTTGCTGTTATCGATGTACAGTAGTTGTGTGGGTCTGATGGATTCCACAAAACCAATGTAAAAATTGAGTTGATATTATTATTATTATTATTATTATTATTATTATTATTATTATTATTATTATCAAATCCATCCATCCATCCATCCATCCATCCATCCATCCATCCATCTAGGGACCTCTGTAGTCAGCTAGGGACTGTGGAGGCCAGTGATGACCATTGCATTTATTCCCATTTTTATGACTGTGGTAGGACATTCACACACACTTTCACACACAATGGGCAATTTGGGAACGCCAATTAATCTAATTTGCAAGATTTTGGACCATGGGAGTGGACGGGAGTACCTAGAACAAGTTAAATGTTCCACATGTTATTAGCATGTGTACTAGCTAAACTCCTAATTTCATCCTTGTCACTTAGCAGTTTACAAGATGAAAAGAATGAAACCACATTTAGATTCTTTGGTAATTATATGGTAAAAAACACACTCACACACACACACACACACACACACACACACACACACACACACACACACACACACACACACACACACACACACACACACACCGTGTGTTACTTTCAATGTGTGTCTGTTACTTTCAATGCTGTTACTAATTTAAGTGCAAAATGCAGGTCTTGCCAGCAAAGAAAGCTTGTGAAAAAGGAAACCGTTGCTTGAGAAGGGAAACAATTTTCAAGTCAAGACAAATTGTACGCTCAGGAATGGAATGTCAGTCACTCAGGGCCACGGCGCAACACATAACAATACACAGGATGACATAAAGTCCAAATGCATGACAGTCTGAGACGAGTGCAACAAAGAGCAATAAATACCCTGGGCCATAAATAGACAGGCATAGGTGGCACCACAATTGTTGAGTCATCCTTTTTTTATACTGTCTAGTTCTGCATTTTAAAAAAGTTGGATACCACCAAACCTGTACAATATAACAATATCCAGTGGTAGCCAAAACTTTCAGCAATAAATAACATCCGATAACATTATGTCATAAAAAAAGTCAGTGTTCTTTTATTAACAAAGCTAACAGTACACGCCTGAACTTCAAGTCATTCTCCTGCTCTGATCAAGAAAGATTTCCATTTAACACTATTTGGAAATTCCACCACCTCCATGGTTTATTCTTCTCTCCTTTTGGCTACATAGTACCTATGTAGCCAAATTTAAAGCGACCTTCTGTTAATTAGCCCTGTTAATTACGCTAACTGTTGCTCACTAGCTCTAAAATGGTGGTTAATTATTTAGTTAGTTTTTGCGAAAATGTTGTATAAAAGCAATATCACACTCAATGTTGTGCTGTATTGATGGATATAGCACAGTTGTGATGCCCATGAGTGCTTTCCAGCCATGATGATCTACATAGCTACAGTATATATCCAGCATAGTATATATATATATCAGCTAATTTAGTTAATGGATGAAATAAATATGCGGCAGAAATTCTGAAGCTGGGAAGTCCATCTTGGGAAATCTCAGGAGAACTGTGATCTTCATTTACTCTCTCGCTTATTTTCTACACCGCTTTATCCTGTGTACATGGTCGCTGGGACCCTGAAGCCTATCCCAGTAGATACTGGGGTAAACCCTGGACAGCGATTTGGGAACACCAGTTAGCTTAATCTGCAGGTCTTTGGACTGTGGGAGGAAACTGGAGTACCAGAAGGAAACCCACCAAACACAGTGAAAACATTCAAACTCCATGCACACGGATCCGAGGCAGGAATTAAACCCAAACTCTGGAGGTGCAAAGAGACCGTTCTAACCACTAAGCCATCATGCCGCCTAGAACTGCGAACTTCTGTGACGAATTTCTGTACATGATATTCAGGAAGCAATTAAGCAGACATGGATTGAGCAAGTGTCACCAGAGCTCAGCAGACGTCTTTTAGATTCTATGAATGAATATGTCATTGCAGAAAATAACACATTTTTCTAATTATTGTGATTGTCATGATTTTAAAAAGTTGAGAATGTCATTAAAACATGGAATTTCGTTTCTTTTGTCTCAGTACGTTTGGACACCAGAGTAAAGGCTTGTACAATACATTTATACAGGATACACATTATCTCTTATGTTTTTCACATCACAGTTTATTTTTCTTTTCTCAAATTTCTTTATTGTAGTAATGTGATGTGCTCAAATTTCAAAAGAAACAGCAGTACTCCTTTAAAACAATTATGTACAGGAATTGCTTTGGTACAGTATAATACTGCTCATTAAAGAAATGTATTAGACTCTTGAATAAGGTTCGAATTAAGCAGTGGCACAGGTTTCTGTGTGGGGTGGACGGCGTTCCCCTTTTTAAATCTGTTAAATGCATGCAGGTAAGGTGGCCGGAAATATCTTCCAGGACAATGTGATCCTGTCGAACCCGGTGGCTGGCTTGGTGGTTGGCATTCTGGTCACAGTACTGGTGCAGAGCTCGAGCACTGCCACTTCCATCATCGTCAGCCTCGTCTCATCTGGACGTGAGTATTAAACCCAGAACAGAACTTTTTTTTTTTTTTTAATGAAAGCACTTGTGTAAACAGCATCCCATGCTACGCTCTGAAATATAAGAGCCCTTCATTCCTGTCTGGCTTTCTGACGCAAAAACTTGAGAACACTCCGACCAGAATCAATAAATTCTTAATCTAACCTTTATTCATTGATTCTGGTCAGTGTGCACTCTTGGTTGTGGCAAAAGCCGGGATCACAATGAAGAGCTCTTATCGTTCATAATACAGCAAGGATGCAACTTACTCAGCATGACATCAAATTATTGAGTAAATAAAAGTGTTTGTTGGATTACTTTTTAAGCATCCTGCACTAATTCAGGTCTCCAGGATCCAATATTGGCTCAAATAACAATAATAAAGAAAACAGTTGTGTTAAGATTGAATGAAATGGCTGAATTAATGATTTATTAATAAATCATAAGTAATACCCGTGCTTTTATTTCTTTTTCTTAAACCGTCTAGTCATAAACTAAGTGGCATAACAAAACTCTTTCCCATTGTTTTTTTTCTTTGTTTCCACTTGCCATGAATTTGAGTGATTTGTGAGAATACAGTGTGATATTATTAGGATAGAGGAATGTGTCCATCAAATTTAAAGGTCTTAATTAATGCTTTTACTGTGGTTAACTGGAAAAAAAATCATAATTGAGGTTGAATAGCAGTGCCAGCATTTCTATTTCTATATGTAAGTTCATTAGACCCACATTTAGTAACAAGCTATAAATAAATTTACAGGGAGTTATTTATACTCAGGCGGCACGGTGGTGTAGTGGTTAGCACTGTCGCCTTGCACCTCCAGGGTCCGGGTTCGATCCCCGGCCAGGCTCGATTCCCGTCTCTGTGTGCATGGAGTTTGCATGTTCTCCCCGTGCTTGGTGGGTTTCCTCCGGGTACTCCGGGTACTCCGGTTTCCTCCCACAGTCCAAAGACATGTAGGTTAGGCTAATTGGTGTCCCCAAATTGCCTGTAGTGTGTGTATGTCTGTGTGCCCTGCGATGGATTGGCACCCTGTCCAGGGTGTACCCTGCCATGTGCCCTAAGTCTCCTGGGATAGGCTCCAGGCCCCCCGTGACCCTGAATACAGGATTAAGCGGTATAGAAGATGAGTGAGTGAGAGTATTTATACTCACATATTGTCATTTTGACAGATAGCAGTAAATACACAGATATAATAAAGTAAAAAAAAAATCATTAATGTTAACCTAAAGAGCTCAAATTAGCAAATCTGGTTGTTCAGTTGATTAATTTTGGGGCCCGCCAAGATTAGTACATTAATGAATGGGAGCCCGGTTTCACGGCTTAGACAGGGAGATGGTGGAGCGGGAGACTGCGGAAGTGGTTGTGCAAACTGTTTAGGAGATTTTTCTCTCTTTTATGAAAGGACCACTACCCTCTTTTCATTTAAACCCTTCTCTTGTTTTCTTTACACACAACATTTTATCTTCACTATTCTTTAAACACAACTTATCTCTTTTCTTTTTCACACACTCGCACATATACCAGAGTGACTCGCTCTATACCTGGTGCAATCTAAATAACCGCACGCCGCGTGCTGAATTTAGGAGGCCCATATAGGCATGTGCCCAGGTGCCTCAGATAGCCTCTACAGCCGTGTTGCCTAGAAACCCTGCTCATGGGTGGTCGTGGGTCTGCCTACTTGGAAATCCGCGATGTAGTTGACCACGGATTTGCCCGCAGCGTTACACCGATTGACATTCACAGAAAACTTCAAGCGCAGTACAGTGATGAGTCTCTTAGTGTTTGAATGAATGGTGCAAACATTTTAAAGTAGGCCATACATTAATGAAAGATGTCCCCGGCAGAGGTGGCTCGGAGCCCACTGCAGTCGTTCCTGTGAACATTCAGTGAGTGGAACGTGTGATACTTAAAAAATCGACTGATATCTTGTCACCAATCATTCATGAACAAGACTTGCACATTACAAGAACTCGACTTGTAGTTATTGTCACGTCCCCCGTACAGTCCTGACCTCGCTCCAAGCCATTTCCACATGTTTAAACCATCAAAATGAGTTCCTGGGAGGCCTCTGTTTTAGACTTGAAGCTGACAGCCTAATCATGCCTTCAGTGTACTGAGAAAACGTTTTTTCTCGATGGTATTTGAGCACTAGTGAAACGCTGGGATGAGTGCATTATACTAGCAGGGGATTATATAGAGAAATAAAAGATTTTAACTATCTTCTGTTCTTCTTCTCAATCAAAAGTCCGAGTTTGACCTGAACGCTAATCATATATACTTCAGGGTTTGTTGTTACTGAAAAACAATAAGCTTTAACTTAAACTTAATTAAATTTAGGTTTTAAGTTTGTCTTTTTAATATTCTATTCTATTCTATTCTATTCTATTCTATTCTATTCTATTCTAATAATTACTTCCAAATGTAATTAAACATAATTATAAATGTAATTATTATACTATCCTATATATTTATTTTTTAAAGATTAATTGTAATATTATAAATGTAGGCCTTTAATGCAATGCATTAAAAAAACTGGATATAAATGTTTTACCTTTAGGCATTTAACCCTTGCAATATCATTATTTTTGCCTGAAAAAATTATAATCACAAAATAAGTATGACTCTCTGATGAACACAAAGCAGATGGCATCCTGGCATAAAAATCCACAAAGCAGTTGGAGTACAACAGGGGATAGCAGTTCAATACAATACAAACCAGCTTTTTCTTTCCGATTCAAATTAAATTCTTGCTAGTCATGCTTGACGGCAAGCTACGTTTTCATGCACTGATTGTCGCATAAACATATGAGCAACAAAAACCATACTAATTTCATATTTTATTGGAGGTACAGACATGGGATTATGTCTACAAGGTGCCAAGAAAAGTTTTCAATAACACATTTACTGTAGAGAAATTCTAAATAACTTAATGGTATATAAAGCTTTCACATATGATATCCAGACTTTGTTTCTTTCCCAGGGTTCAGAATTGCAGTTAATAAATGGTGTGGTTCACCCCAAGCATTTTGACTCTATGCTGGGTTAAAATGCTAATGCTGCCCCTGATTGAGTAGCAGAAAAAGTGTAATTACAGGAAATTACTGATGCTGAAGCTGCAGTTGATGATTTTAGGGCCAGGCACAGTCCGGGTGCTGGTAGGGCTTCAGGGCAGCAGTACAAACATATTGTCTAGGAAAATCATCTGCCTCGAATTTAATCAGCATATAAGCAGGAGAAGCAAGAATAAGATTTGTATTTGAAAGCCTGGTTTTTATCCTGTCAATATTCTGACTATTTCAGAGGCTATAATCTCTCTGTCTATCACAGACCATTCAATTATGTTCATTTTTCAATTGACTAAATGCATTTAGCTTTTCAACAGACTTGTGTGTGTGCGTGTATGTATGTATGTGTGTGTATTATAGTGTTGGAGGTGAAGTCTGCCGTCCCTATAATAATGGGCTCGAACATTGGCACATCCGTCACCAACACCATTGTTGCCTTGATGCAGGCTGGAGAGAGGAATGATTTTAAACGGTATGGATGTGAGGCAAACATCTCCAACTCAATATAACGCCATGATTCACTAGTCTTTATCTTCATTATCGTCACCATGATCATCATCAGCACCACCGTCATCACTGTTCGCGCTGGTGGAGGAAGAAGTAGCTCTCCATAATTGCACTTGCGCAGTTCTGAACATGACTCAGCTGTGATCTATTCCTGACTTTGCACCTCATCAGCAAATAAGGACTCATAGACTTTGGTCTTGAGAGCATATTACTGAGAAGTTATAGATGGAGAAATAGATGGATAGTATTATTTGGGCTTTGGTTTCTCTAACATGCACCATCCAACCAATCAGATTGTACTATAAGAAGAAGAAGAGAGTAATTGGGTTCTAGAATTCTCATCTACATAACAGAATTCAGGATCTGCTACAAATCCAGATTTTCGAGAACTATGAAAAATAAGACTGGGATCTACAGCATTATTCATACACAAAAGCAATACCAAGTTTTTGGAATTCTCAGATACAGAAGAATACTGTAGTTCTAGAATTCCCAGCTAATAATCGACACAAGGCATATTGAACTCTTACGTGGGTACAAACAATATGTGGGTGGAGAAATTTTTATATACAGACCAACACTCAGCTTCTAGAATCCTGAGATAGACCAATATAAGTGTTCTGGAATTCTTACTGTAGGTACAGACCAATAGGCAAGTTCTAGAATTCTCCACTATGAAGTCACACTGCAGTCATATAATGTTTATTATGTGCGTAAGAATAATATGTGGGTTCAGAATTTTTCAAGCGCAAACTAATCTTGAAGTTTGGTACTCAGAAAAAGAAAATGTACAGTATTTGCTACCAATCAGCGTGTTCTAGAATGGCCAACTAAGGCAGAATGTTTATAAAACCCGTAGATAGAACTTGGTACACAACAATAATTGGGTTCTAAAATTTTGAAAGATGATCCGATATCCAAGTTCTAGACTTTTCAGCCACGCAACAAGTTTGCAAAGTCTATAATTCATAGCCATAATAATCATAATAATAATGGAAAAACAAGATTTAGACTAAGATTATAGACAATATTATAATATTACAAATCCTATAATCTTAATATTATAATCTTAATAATATTACAAAACTTCATTTCTAGAATTTTTTTTTTATTTTAGTCATGGTAACCTATGGTAAACATGCTCTCTACTCAAGAACACTATAATTGTTTGGACTGGCTAATATTTACTGTAGGAATTCGCAGCAATAAATATATACTTGAGTTTTTAAATCCTTTGCCATAATTATCTTAGATGATAAATGTAGAATTATCATCTTCAGAACAACATTAGGGTTTTGGAAGTATCATATTCATATTCATGTATAGTTTTACAACTCTCAAATCCAAAGCAATACAAATTTTCTGGAAATTCCAGGCACAAGTTGATATTCCTATTCTTGTATAGCTGAGACTATGTTTGTTAAATTGTTATTTGCCTTGGTTTTGTAGGAAACACTTGCATCAAAATCACATACTACACTATACGTTTTACTATGTTTACTACTTTCTTCCTGGTCATGCATTTCTCGTTTCCCTTCTGTGCCGCTGGTGTATGTGCAGGGCATTTGCTGGAGCTACAATCCACGATTGCTTTAACTGGCTCTCGGTGCTGGTGTTGCTGCCTTTGGAGGTAGCCACAGGTTTGCTCAGCACTTTGGCCAGAGTCACAGTAACCAGCTTCAACATGCAGAGTGGCGAGGAAGCCCCGGAGCTACTCAAGGTCATCACTGATCCTGTTACAAAGCTTATTATACAGGTGGGTGGAAACGACCTTGAGCAGGTTCTCTGAACTGTGATGATATTCAGTACATATTGTGTTATATATTGATTTTATACAACAGTCCTATTAAAAATAAATAAATTAAAAAATAACAGACTGAATAGAGCTAAATGTTTTGGTTTATTGTTACTCAGTCAACAGCAATCATTGCCGAATTAGCCACAGCAGGATAGAGCAATACTTGTTACCACATCGACTGACTGACGCACTGAAAACTTCCCACTGATTTTAATTTTGGGTATATTGTATGCCCTTCAGGACAGAAGGCTTTGCAGTTTTTATGTAATTAAATTGTATTCATATAGCACTTTTAACTGTGCGTAATGCCCCAAATTACAATATATAAAACATATTAGGTCCTTGTCAGAGTAGCTTCAGTTACAATATCTTGTTTTGATTGCACCTGAAAGTTGGTTGTATATATTATTAACAGTAGTAAGTAAACATTTTATTATGGATGCTGACTTATTGGAAGCAGAAAAAACGGGAAGACATAAGGCCAAATTGTGACGACTGGACGACTGGGTCAGAGCAACTCCCAAACTGCAGCTCCTGAATGCCGACTGTATTCTAAGCCATTGTAGCAAAACTTTCCATAACAGTTACAGTCCAGATCTCAGATTATTAGGTAAACTCATTGTTGCACCGGGGTTATAGAAAAGTATAAAAGGAAGAGCCAGAAGATAACACAGACATAAGGGCACCTTGGGATATAAAGTGCCCAGTGTTTTCACTATTAACAAACCTGAACGATCATTTGGATGACACAAAAAAAAAAAAAAAAAAAAAAAAAACCACTGCCTGTGAAGCCTTCACACCTGGTTTTTCCCTATGAAAATATATAAAAATATATGCTTTGACTAAACAAATATGGTTTCAGACTAGACCTAAACACTGAGATTTTGTCTGACTCCTGAACACTAATTAGACAATTATTCCATAACTGTGGGACTTTATAGGACTTTGTAGCGCTTTGTAATTTCTGCACTCTGCATCATTACTCAAGCTAACAACAAATAGCCTGCACCTGTCAATCAAAGTAATCAGGAAAGGTTAGAAAAACACAGGGGGTTTGATAAGGTACTGTGGTGCAAGACCATTCAATATTTACATGTCAATAGTGCTTTTTTTTTTCAATCAATAAAAAAATTCACCAGGAACCAATGCAGTGTGAGGTTACATATGGTTCTAATAAGGACTCTGGCTGCTGCATTCTATAGTGAATGGAGATTGTTTATGCATCTACAGTATTGGAACATCCAGACAGGCAGGCATTACAATAACTAAACCAATAGCAAGAACTGTTTATTTATTTTATTATTTTATTTTATAATTTTATAATTTTATAGTGACATTATATTTCTTAGCATTTTTTGGAGATGAAAGAGGCAATACTACTAATATCTACATGAGCTACAAATGAAATGCTGGAATCAATAATCACTCCAAGGTCTTTTACTGTTGCACATAAAACAGGAAGGACATATGGACCTACTATGTAATCAGAAAGCTTACTTCTAGCTGCATGTACTTCAAAATTAAGCAGAAGGAAGTTAATAACCATCCATTGTCTAATGTTCTTTAATTTTCACACATTTATTCACCTGGTGTCTCTCATCTAGCTAGGTCAAACAAAACATACAGCTGTGTGGTCATCTGCATAACAGAGAACACTAACACCATGTTTATGTATAATTTTAACCTGAGGTAGCATAGTTAAAGAGAAAAACAGCAGGTCTAAATGAAGTCTTATGGAACGTGATCATGTGATAAAAAAATCAGTCAAATAAGATCGCAGACAGACAAGGGCCAACTCCTTTAGCCCTAACCTGAAATTATGATTCAGATTAGTTTGAAAGTAACTCCTGTTGATGTGTCTTCCATCTAGCTGGATAAATCTGTGATCACTGACATCGCTATGGGAGATGAGAGCATGAGGAACCGCAGCCTGGTCAAAGTGTGGTGCAGCAAAATGGTAATGTCTCAGCTTTGCTTTTACTCTGTAAATGGATTTACCACTCCTCATTTATTATTTATACCACCTGATATGTTTAATTTGCTCAACCCATTTCTCTTTCTCTGTCATCCATTTCATAATTACACATTCTCCTTGAATGTATTCCTTACTTACCAGTTTACTCCATCTAGCTCTTATTTTCTCCGCATACTATTCCTCAATTCCATTTACTACTCACGATCAATATCTCCACAGACCCCTTCATTTATTTGACTCATTCCTTATTTACTCTATTACTTGTTTGACTCATCCGCTCCATATGCTACACCATGTAGTCCTTTTTCACTCAACTTAATTTTTTTCTTCACCCCATGTTTTCTCATTTAATTTTCTCTAAATATATATTTTTTGACTTAAGGCAGCTATACATGAGCTTTTTGATTTATTTCTCAGTTATATTTTCATTATTCCTTGTATGTCATATATTTCAAATCTTCTTTCTCATCTATTTTTATCCATTTTATCTATTTTTCAGTTATCTACTGTTTACTACTGATTAGTTTTTTTTATACAGTAATCAGTGGTTTTTAATCCCAGTTCTGCTATTACAAACACCAAACATTGTGATTTATCTGATAACATGAAACACAGAGTTATAAAGTTGCTGAAATTTGGGGGAAATGCAATGCCTGAAGCACCACTTTCTTCTTCACTTTCCCATTACTCACTTTTTCCCTATAAAGACACCATTTTAGCCCCCACCCACTCTTCCCTGCTATTCAACAACTCCTTCCTAAGAGACTTTAGTGCCATGTCTGGCTGTCTAGCACACATTCTTGGAAATCTCCCTACTTTTGACAGTTTTACGATCAATCTTAATGTTCAGTTGCAGGCATGGTCTGCACTTACCAATGAATGCCTTGGAGCATAATTAATATGTGTAAGAGCTTCTAACTGGTGCATTTTCTTAACATCAATACACTAAAAATAGGCAGTGGAAGTTCTTTATATATGGAGTTCAGCAATAATCCTGCAAACAAACTGTTCAGACAGTGACCACGTTTATTACAAAACAGGAACATCATCAAACTTTCTTGTGCTCATTTGGGACCATCATTTGTCTCTAATGACATTTTCAGTGTATGACTTTAATCACGAGGGTATTCACGACTTTAATCCTTTAAATATTTAATCATTTCCTTAAATAACCATAAAATTCCCTTAAACTTTACCTTAAAATTCCCTTTGTGTGCTATGCTAATATCTGTCAAGTATTAAGTGATGGAGCTATTTTGAAACTCCTTAATGGAATGTTCAGAGCTGAATAGTGAAGCTCTCTCAATCATGACTACTGTTGTTCATTTTGTAGAATTCCTGGAAAAAATATTTATAATTCTATATTTATATAATATTTATACTGTATGTATTATTTTCTATTCATAAGTCACTCTATTCTGATGCCACAAAATAGAATATGAGTATAATACTATACTTAATGGTAAAAACTATGCCTTAATGGTGTCTAATGTGTTCTTTTGGGAACTATTCAAAAGTAATTTTTCTACTGAATAACACATTCAATCAATGTATTATCAGTGACTATAAAAATATATCAAATGCAAATGTTTGAACACTGCCTTAGATTACGGTAAAATATTCAGCAGAAATACATCTTTCAGCTTCAATAAACAAATATTTTAAAACATTTCTTTCAAAATACAATCACACTAAAATTGCACTGTATATAAAATACAACTTTAAAGCAATGGTTGTGTATTGTGGTCTCAATCTGCTTCCCGCTCTCAGTTTTGACAGAAAACTCTGTAACGACTGCAGCCACTTTGGGAAATCATAGCTGTTAGTATTATTAATTGCTTTAAATGGATTAAAACATGTGCAAATGGCTAACGTCATTGGATGGAAAGCTAAATAAGGTAACTTAACTCGCTATTTTCAGAATGGTGGGTAAAACAATTAGATTTTTTACAATATAAACACCAATAAAGACAAAATAATAAAACATTGAAATTACGCCGTCTTCCAGTTTCAAATACTCCCTAGTGGGCAAAATATGGTGTTAATAATAATAATTCAAATACACTTATGTCGAGTTATATTAATAAAATCACCGCCATGCTTCAGTTGTTTGTGGCCTGCTTCCCACTCTCCATTCCTGCGGCTCCTTTGGCCAATCAGTAAAGGCCTGGGGCTACTTCGGCCAATCAGTGCTTTGTTGCTATGCCTAAGAGTTAATACAGCAACCGAATATTCATGAAACGGTAACTGCAGTCGACTTTATGAAGTTGTGAGTAAATTCCATATTGCATTGGTAGCTATAAATATTGACCTAATGTATTTATTATCATTGGCTACGAAAAAAAGCTTCCAAAAAAGTATTTTATTTTTACAAATATCACAATAAAAGTTTTAGTTTTCCGTAATATTTTTGAGTAGTTTTTATTTAACAGTTATAATAATGAATATTTAAGCTACTTAGTAGAAATTGTAAATGTTGCTTTTTATTTTTATGCAGAAATGTGTTGTTCATAGAGTGTATGCTACAGTATCTGCACATGTAATACAAAGGGAGTAATCTATCAGTCAAGGTTATTATACCCTTTATGTGAGAACAATTATTTACCTTCAATTCAGTTAAAAGGTAAAAAAAAAAAAAAAAAAAAAATATATATATATATATATATCATCAGAGATCTTTTCCGTGCCATTAAGGGTACATTTACTGAGAAGGTACTAAACTGTTCTTTAAGCAACATTATTTGTACCACTGTGTACATTTTTTCGTATGTCTGCCAGAACATTACTGTCCTGTATGAGCTGTGCTGTAACTTGATACGAAGCTAATGTATTATTAAAGGTGCTGGAAAAGTGGCTACACATCTCAATCTTTTACTTAATAACAATAGATTGAACTGATGCATCTAAACAATCTGCAGTTGTTTAGATAGTAAAGCCTCTGAAAGGCTTGTGTAGGTCTACCATCCTCTTTCTCAGCTTTGCCCTGAGCTTCTTAGTCTTCCCCACTGTTCTCCGTGTTAGTCACTCCAATGAGTTCTGTCAAGCAAACCCTTTCTATGTTGCATCAGAGAGGCTAATCACATCACTAATAAGAAATTGAGAGGCCTTGGGCTTAACAAATTAAAAGACAATTTTTTGACTCTAAGCATCAATGCAATAATTAATCATTCATGTGTGCATATGCATAATGACATTTTTTTTTACCTTGTATACATAATTTTAACCCTGTGTTTATGTCACCCTAAACAAATGAATCCTTGTACATCAAATTTATGGGGTTTCTTCTGTAAAAAAAAATTATACAAATAAAATACAAATAAAATAAACAAAAAGTAATTACACAAGTTGACTTTCTAACCTGAATCTAAATATGAGTAAGTTTCCCCAGTTAAATATTGCCAATAAGTTAGGCCTTAAGTTATTAATTCTGGGTAAATATTTACTTTAATTAAGGTATGTCTGTTTAACTAGTTATATTTTAACAGTAGAGAAATAAAAAATCTCAAACGCACTGTCATCACTTTGTCAAAATCACCTGTTTTAATTGTACTCTGTGTTCTTTTTGCTCTATTCTGCTGCTTGATCTTCTCTCGCACATTCAATCCTATGCATTATAATCTTAATTATCGTATATATATATAAAAAAAATGATATGCAGTGAAAGCATCTAATTTTAAATGTAAATGACACAGCCAATGCTTTATAATTATGTCTTTCTCTTTCTCTAGCTAACAGTGAATATGACAGCGAGTGTTTCTCGGAATTGTTCCTCAGTATTGAACTGTGAGAAGGATGGTGATTTCGGTGCACCAGTTAATGCAGAGAGATGTACGTATAAGTGAGCTGACCACAAATACAATACAGAAATTCATCCTTTTTTTAGAAATTCAGTCAATACATGATCATTTCTTTTTTTTTTTCGTCTTTTAGCTATTCCATTATGCAAAATTTTTTTTATGTTGTGAATTTCTGAGCAGGCTATCAATTGTTAAATAGGGTGTGATTAAAGCTTTATAATGTGAGGCCAGTCTAAGAGAGACCTTTGCCATTAACTGGCCTTCTTTTACTCTAATGGCTTTGGAGTTTAGCCAAACTCTCTTTTCCAAATGCATTTATCACTATTCATTTTGTGCTACTCTCTCCATCATGCTAAACCAGGGCACAGTTCCTGCTCTGTTTTATTTAATTTAGCATAGACTTTCCTCACAGTTTGTTTAGTTAACTTCCACTCTTCTATCCTGCGTGTTTTTGGCTCCAGGCATGCACATGTTTGCCAACACAGAATTGTCTGATCTGTCTGTGGGTCTGATTCTGTTGGCTGGATCTCTGCTAGTGCTCTGTTCCTGCCTCATCTTCATCGTCAAGGTCCTCAACTCGGTACTAAAGGGTCAAGTTGCACGAGTCATTCAAATGGTCATTAACACAGGTATGATTTTTTTATTTATATTTATTTTTTTTATTTATCTTTACTACAAAAAAAAAAGCATTTGCTCCATTTCTATCTATTCCCAGGCATATTATATGATTGCATAAACTTTTGGTTTTTAAGTGTAATGATAATTCCAGACATGACACTTTTTTTTTTAAATATTTGATTCTGATTGGTATTAATGAGTGTCTATGATGACAGCAGTTCCACCTGCAAGACAAATCAGACATTTCTAATAATGCACTTGTTCTTTTCACCATAAAATATACCTTTTTATAAAGTATGATATATGGGTTGATATGATGAAATTTGTGGTAAGTAGATATTTATTTATTTATTTATTTATTTATTTATTTATCGATTTTATTCTAGACACCATTGTAATTGTCCGAGGTAAACCTGTAAAATTTTTACCCAGTCTTCAAAACTCAGTGACTGGTCTTATTAATAGTAGCCCTTAAACCTCACAGCTTGTTCTGCTGTTTTCTTTTTAATAAAAACTTATATAGGGCTCAGGATTGTGCAGTATAGAGTGACATATCCTTTTTTTCAGCACAAAATAGACAAATTATGATCAACTAAATTTTAGTTCATTTCAACCAACTTTACAAACAAGACTGAGCAAAAAAAAAAAAAAGAAAAAGTGTCACATAGACAAAGAAGTAGCACAGTTACATGCAATCACATGTTTTTATTGTTGTTTTTAGTTGTTTCTATGACCAAAAAAATTGTAATATACTTTATAAACTGGACCCTCTGGCATGTGAGAAGCTTAACAGTGAGCCACAGATGCCCCTGAGTTAGAGGCATTTTTGAGCTAAAACAGATTTGAGTCTTTTAGTTCCATTAAAAGTAAATTGTAATTGTACAACCTGATTGCCACCAACAGTGTTTTTTTGTCGGTTTCCTCCGACAACCCAAAGACATGTAGATTCGGCATGAATTTTCAATTGCACATTGTGTGTGAGTGACTGTGTGAATGTGTGCGTGCTTGTGTCCAGCAAATTCCCTGGGATAGGCTTCAGATCCCGTACGACCCCTACCGGATAAGTGATGTAGCGAATGAGTTAGAGAGTGTTTTATTAATTTAAATGACTGTTTAACCATTCTACTGTACAGGTACAGTACAAGTCAACTACTGACATAGTTATTCACTGTAAAGCAAATTATTCAGTAACTATTATAAATGACTCAGTAACTAGAGTAAAAACCCTGTATTCAGGGTCACACTTTGGGCACAAGGCGGGGTACACCCTGGACAGGGTGCCAATCCATCACAGGGCACACACACATACACACATTCACTCACACACTACGGCCAATTTGGGAACGCCAATTAGCCTAACCTACATGTCTTTGGACCGTGGGAGGAAACCGGAGTTCCCGGAGGAAACTCACCAAGCACGGGGAAAACATGCAAACTCCATGCACACAGAGACTAGCCTAGAGTAAAGCTATTCAATTCAATTCAATTCAATTCAATTTTAGTTCTGTATAACAGGAGATGTGTATAAGTTAATATGGATTCCAGTTCTTTATTGGAGGCTCTGGTAGACTATAGGAAACTCCAGTCCTGAACTATCTCAGAGAGCATCTGTCTGCATCAGCCGAGGACAGGACCATCTTCGTGGAAAAATGGAACCGTCCCCAGTCACCACACGCATCACAGGCAGATCACATGGGGCATCCATGCGATGAGATCTCTAACTAGAAGCGGGAAACCAGAACGAGTCAGGCAGGTCCAGGGGGCAGAGGGGGTCTGGATCACAGGTAGCTCAGGAGCAACATGTGTAGCTTGACAGAGAGACAGGTAAAGAGAGAGAGAGAGGAGAAGAGAGAGAAGCGGAGAGAGCAGAAGAGAAAGAGAGAGTGCAAGCAGATATAAAGCGCCCAATCACTTCACCGTCATCAAGCCTGAGTGAGACTAACTGTTGACTTTCTAATAGACTAACGATTAGAAAGTATATTTATTCCCCTTTCGTTCCTAGGACTTGGATGGAGATGCTAAAATGTTGAGACAGCATAATAAATAAAAGCAGGTCAATTTGACATTCAGTGCTGAAAAGTACAAAACCCTTAAATATTACTGCGTTAATTGTCTCTTTACAGGGTTTAGCTATTAACCTTTAAACCAAATTCACTCTATTCGTGTTTTTATATGTGCAGATTTCCCATACCCCTTCGGCTGGTTGACAGGATACTTGGCCATGATTGTCGGGGCAGGAATGACTTTCTTGGTGCAGAGTAGTTCAGTCTTCACCTCTGCCATCACACCACTCATCGGTGAGCATTCCTACAGGAAAGGTTTTCACAGATTGTTGATTTTAATAAGGATGTTTCCACTGAAATCTTGTGATAGATAAGATAGTGTAAATGGACTCGGTCATTAGAAAGGGATTATGCTTAAATAAAAGTTTAGACATGTTTCCTAATCAGGATGTAAAATCAATAAAAACAAACACAGTGTTCCTTGGTGCATTGCTTTCTCAGTCCATTGTTGCTTAATTAAAGTAAACCAAATCATGGAACACAAACGATGCCAAATTGATCTCTTTTTTCCAGCTGTTCTTGCCGTAACAGTAATTAGAAAATCCTGTAAATGATTAAGGATACAGGGATAGTCATCATGTATGGACCATTGGTCAGGACACAATTATTATGTAAGAAAAATAGCTTCATAACCTTTTGTATGTCACTAGTGCAAAGATCAGAACGGCACCAGGCATTATTCACAAAGAATAAGCACAAATTCATGAACAGATCCATCAACAGGCCTTGGTTAAACTTTAATTTACATCTAGGCTTTGGTGTTTTTAAAAAAACAAAACAAAAAAAAAAGTGCACAAAGTTTAATTGTTAACATATGATCTGCTGTGCTAAATGAGTCGAACCCATCGACCTCCATTTCACAGCATCATAAGAACAGAGTCACTACGTCGAACCACATGACTGGCACTGGACCAGACACAACCACAATTAGCCTGAAAACAAATCTGTCGTTTTTGTCTTTAATGAGGCTGAAAATTAGATGAAGTGTGGCAAAGAAAAGATGTAAAGATAATTAGTGTGCTTCTTATGAATGTTTGAGTTAACAAGGGCTTTTCATCAAGCACAACAGATTAATTAACAGGGTTCTTTAACCTTGTGCGTCAGCCCAGCAAGTAGCTTTCACACACTAGTCTCTCTATTCATTTTAACGCATTTTAACACATTATTGAAACTTGAATCTTCTCGTCAGAAAATTTTCGATCTTTTTTGCATCCAGGGCTTGGAGTGATCAGTCTGGAGAGGGCATACCCTTTGACTCTGGGCTCCAACATTGGCACCACGACTACTGCAATTCTTGCTGCACTGGCGAGCCCCGGAGACAAGCTGTTTGCCGCCTGCCAGGTACAGTATGAGGTTGCATGCACTGAATGCCTTAGGGCTTTCAGATCAAGCTTCCTAATGTGAAAACTCAAAGCAACAAGGACCTATTTGTGTCACCAGGTCTGAGATGGACAAGTGGATAACAATAACGTGCCTCGCTGGTCACTGTTGTACACATTTAATTTGCTTATCATTCAAAGACATATTACATAATACATTATGGGCTTTCTTCCTTTTAAATCAAAGGGCATTTAATTTAATTTAAAAAGAATAAATAAAAAAATTAAGAATACTAAATAGAGAAAAACCAGAGCTAGCAAAGAATTACAGTGTTTTTATTATGTATCTTTATCAACCATGATCAGACTACCTGCTTCAAACACCCAGAAACTCCTTGAACGGCCCAAACATGTAGAAATGGCTTGGAGCGAGGTCAGGACTGTATGGGGAGGTAGCAATAACTTCCAGCCTAGTTCCTGTTATGTGCAAGTGGTGCAGTAGGCAGCAAGTGGTTGTGCATTGACCTACGAAAAACAGAACACGTTTGGTGATCAGTGCCAGGCACTTTTCTATTAAAGAAATGGCCTTTAAAAGAGTTCCAGACGAGCACTTCAGCAATAATGCTGATGTTAATCAGGCAAGTAGTAAGCAAGCAACTTACATTTTTTACAGTACAGGATCTCATGATACATCTGAGAAGTTGAGGTTTAAGGGCCTTGTTCAAGCGCTCAACAGGGACAACGCGGTGGTCACGGGATTTGAACGTGAGACCTTCCAAACCATAGTCCAATGCCTTAACCACTAAGCTACCCCTGGTTTAACTTGATTCCCCCCTTGTGACATTCAATATGTCTTTCTCTTTTTTTTTGGAGTCAGTAATGGATTCTCATCAGCACAATCTCAACAAGCTTTGAGTATGCACAAGGACACATTGAGGGACATCTTGACTGATGCCAGATAATTTCTTGTATTGTAATTTATACCAAGACAATGGTATAGTAACAAGGTGGAAAGGTCAGGATAGAAAAGTTTCCCTCAGACATAGAAAAAGTCAAAAAAAAAAAAAAAAAAGAAGGAAATTCAGAGCCGGTACTAACAAAATAGAAGGCCGCCAGAAAAGAAAAGTGACCTCTGCTCAGAAAAAGAGGCAAAAAACAGTGCTGAATATAAAAGGTGAAAAATGCACAGTTCAATATGAGTGTGAAATGGCAGAATGAAGGATAATGTTGTACTTATTATCTCTGAAGCATGTTTACTTGCAGCTGAGATAGCAGAGAGTGAAAGAATACACAAAATGAGTCATGACTTTTTTTTTTGTCTCTTGCCTGTTCTCAGAAACAGTGAGGTAAGGAACTGCACTTTTGTATCCTGAGAGCTAAAATTACTACGCTTATCAAAAAAAAAAAAAAAAAAAAAAACAGGCCAAAAGCCATTATCTTGCGTCTGCCATTTCTTAGTAGCCGACACAAATAAGAAAAAAGAAAGGACTCACTAGACATCCAGGAGATGTGGATAAAACGTACTTGTACATAAAAACTTGCTTTTGTCTCCAATACTAGACACATACACTGGTCAGCCATAAACTTGTTAAAGGGTCATGGATAGCCGAAGTCTACCCATGACTTTTGGGACCAAAGACCAGCCTGTCTGGTCCAATCCCACAGAAAAGGCAATACTGGGCATGAAAGAAAGGCACCAACACACAGTGCACCACAGCTGACCGCATATGGCGTCCAGCAGGTAACGAGCCCAAGGCTGCCGACCTGGCCTCTATACTACCCAGATCCCAATCTGGTCGAGCACCCATTGGATTTGCTGGACAAACAAGTATGATTCACATATGATTTGCCATGTCGCAACCTACAGCACCCAAACTAAATGCTACTACAATACCATTCTGTCCTGGTGCCAGCCAACACAGCACACCCCCAGAGATCTTGTGAAGTCATGCTTGAGGGCCCAGAGCTGCCCCAGCATCACAAGCAGAACCTGAACTTATGAACCTTTCTTATGGCTGATAAGTGTATACAGTATATTGTATATAACTTGAGTTAGTGCTTGAACTCTTATCAGAAAAATAAACAATATATTGTATATATTGTATATAAATACAATCATCATTGTTAAGTTAAATTTGCACCTATTTCTCCTTGATTCTATATGATCTATTTTCCTTTTCCCCTTAGATTGCTCTGTGCCATTTCTTCTTTAACGTCTTTGGAATTCTTCTGTTGTACCCACTGCCCTTCAGCCGTGTGCCCATACACATGGCAAGGGCTTTGGGTGAGCGCACAGCTAAGTACCGGTGGTTCGCTGTGCTTTATCTCCTGCTCTGCTTCCTGCTCCTCCCTGCACTTGTCTTCGGTCTCTCTATGGCCGGATGGCATGCCATGGTAGGTGTGGGGGCTCCTTTTGCTGGAGTCGCCTCCTTCATCATCCTGGTCAACCTGCTGCAATCACATAGCCCCACCCACCTGCCCCGATGGCTCCGGAACTGGGACTTCCTGCCACTATGGATGCACTCGCTCAAACCCCTGGACAAACTTATTACCAAATCCACAGCTCTTTGCTGCCAGTCCACCAAGTCCAACGCTGCCAGTCTTGACCCTGAAGCTGCAAGTATGCCCAATACTACTAACATAAAACCAGAATCAGTGGCATCTCAGAGAAAGGCTGAACTATCATATGACAACCCTGCACTTTCGTTTCAGAAAGAGTCACCTCAACAGCCACGGGTGTTCAAGTTAAAGGGGCTAGAACGGTGCAACAGTACACCACTTTAGAAAAAATATTAATAAATAATACCTTACCACTACTGCATCTTTCTCAGGCCCAAAGTGACACAACTCAACCATTTTTAACAAGACTAATTTGTGCTGTTTGTGCAATAAACCTATTTTATATTGCAGTTTTCACAACTTCCAGTTTCATCCAGCATTGCCAAGTATTAATCTGTGTACACATTTCAGCTTGGTTAATTTTCCTGTATGAACAAAATAGGGATCAGAAGTTTCTACTCTAGTTGGGTTGTGAGTTTAAATCCTAGCAGTGCCACACTGGAAAAGAGTACAGTGGAACCTTGGACTGCGAGTAATGTGGTTTACGAGTGTTCCGCAAGACGAGCAAAGATTTTTAAATAAATTTTTATTTAAAAGTCGAGCAAGTGTTGGTTTACGAGTGTTGAGTATCATGTATCACGCATGGGCCTCTTATTTTGACACCGAGCGTCACTCTTGCGCTGCGGAATTCTGGGTAATGGTCTCCCCTGCTCCCTGGGTCTTAGTGCTCGTCTCTTACTAGTATAATCAACCATCTGTTTCAGCGTCTCTCATGTGTGTGTGTGCGCGTAATTTGACACCGACACACACACACACGGACACACACTCTTTTCACCCGCCCCTCCCTGGCTTCACTCACGCACACAGAAAGTCTGCTCTGTCGCTATTCTTTTCAAAGGTAAGGTGCTGGTTCATTTGTTTTTTTTTACTTTACAGCAGTGCTTCCGTTAGTATGCGCTCATGCCAGTGTCAGAGAGATTTATTTTTTTTTCCATTAAAACGGTGCTTCCATTGTTTGTGTGTGTTTGTTGTGAAACTTAGAAAGCGAGGTGGGGAGAGGGAGGAAGAGTGTTACTGTGTGAAACGAGGCGAGGGAAGGGGCTAATTCCCCCCCCCCCCCCCCCCACCCACACACACGGAGCCTGCACGCACAAATGGAAACACTTATCTGTCGTGATTTATTTTTACTTTTTTAAAAGGTAAAGTGCAGGTTAATCTGTTTTATTTTCACTTCATAGATTGTATTAATTATTTTTATGTATTTATTTTTTTGGGCTGTGGAATGAATAATTTGAGTTTTCATTATTTAATATGGGAAAATCTGATTTGATTTACAAGTATTTTGGGTACCCCACTTCCGGGACGAATTATGCTTGTAATCCAAGGTTCCACTGTACCACCTAAATGAGCAAATATAAATGTAAATGTAGTTAAAAATGTGGCTTTATAAAGTGCCTTTATGGAATCAGTCATGTTAAAGCAGACAGATTTAAGGTTAAAATCTATTTGTATTTGTAGCCTCAGGCTGAAGAGGCAGAGTGTTTCTTACTAGTTAAATTTTACATGTAGGGGTTGCTGTGCTACCTAGTCTCATATAAGTGTGCTTAGCTTTATAAATTGCAATTGAATCGTGCTGCTTTATAGGGAATGGCAGCGTTAAAGTAATTGTTCATCAATAAGATGGACCTGTGCTGTTTAAAGAAGCATAGACCTGGGCCAATACGTGCCTAGTGTTTAAAACACGCATGATTGAAAGCCCCAGATAATAGTCTTGCATAACTGACAGTCCAATTTTTGGGCCCTACAACAGAAAAAGCTATCAAATGCCAACAAATACACCACAATACAACAAAAGCAAGACTATAACAACGGTTTCAGATTTTTTTTTTCTGGTGTAACAAATAAATAACAATAAAAAACGTTTAGCACTCGCAAAATGGAGCTTCAAATTGTGGGTATTTTTTTGGTGATATTTCTCCTACTGTTCTGAAGAGATCGTATCATGAGATTCCTACCAAATTCTGAACTTAAATCCTTTTGTATGACATTTCTATGACATTTGTAATACACAGAATTTGACAATCACTCTTGAAAATGTCAAATGTTATCAGCACTACTTTATAAAGGGTACCTTTTTTGTAAACATGCCTTTGATTTCTTTTCTCCCCCACTTCATCTTTTACTGACATGATGCAGGATTGATTTCATGCTTTCCATCTTTTCACACTCCATGGATTGACTTGTCATCGATCCCTCTGTTGTGTATATCATGTCACGACTGAGCACACTTTATGTATATATATATATATATATATATAACTGTTTACATTAACAGACACAATCTAAAAACATTTTTACAACATTTGTGTTTCTTTCTACACTGTAAAATAATGCTGAAGACATCCAAAATATGCAATAATCTTCTCTGAACAGTTGATGTTGATGTGTCTGCTACTTATGGTCTATAAAACCTTCATAATGGCTCTAATCTGAGGTTTTGTTAATTGGTGATTTCTGAGAAAAAAAAAAAAGTCTTCAGTCCAGAGTTGCATTAATCTTTCTCCAAGATCTAAGACCTCTGAATAAAGTTTTCTCAAGCACATCCCAAGTATTCTCAATAGAGTTAGGGTCTGAACCCTATGGTGGCCAGTCCATGTGTGATGTCTTATGCTCCCTGAAACACTCTTTCATGATTTGAGCCCAGTGAATCCTGGCATCATCATCTTGGAATGTGCCTGTTCCATCAGGTAAAAAAAAAAAATCCATCGATGGAAAAATCTGACCATTCACTATACTCAGATAGTTAGCTTACCTATTTTTCTTTTGCCACATAACATTGCTGAACCTAGACCTGACTAACAGAAGCAACCCTATATCATAACACTGTCTCCCACAGGATTCTACAGTAGACATGAGTCATACTGGGTGCATCACTCTGTCCACTTCTCTTCTTTCCCTGATGTGCCCATCATTCTGGATCAGGGTAAATCTTGACTCATCAGACCATACCTTTTTCAATGCTCCACAGCCTGTTATTTACTCCCTGGCAAATTGAAGCCTTTTTTTTCTGATTAGCCTTATTGATGAGCGAATTTAAGGGCCCCACAGCTCTTCAACCCCAGTCCTTGAGTTCTTTTGATTAACTCAAACATTTGACCAAATACTGTAAGAAAATTGTAATAAGCAAATAGTAACAATGTAATCCTTCAACACGTCACACTCTATTGCATTACACATTACAATATCTTACACATTTGCCAAAGTTTCCCTAACGCAACGATTAATATTAAATGCTTTCTTTAATAAAACATTGTTCATGAAATAACTTACACAGGGAGTTATAAGTTTAATAATAATGATCTGTCTATGTAAGAGATAATTACATTACACAAACAGAATTTAAAAGGAAAATATTTATTCAGAATTTATGGAAGGTGTCTCCAGTGTCTCCAATTTTTTTTTTTTTTTGTATTTTTTTGGTCAGTTTACTGGAATCTGGCAGTCAATGCACATTTCTAGTTGTTTCACATTTAGTTTATCTTGGTTGTTAGCAGGCAAAAAAGTAGCCTTGAAATGAGCACAAGGAAACAACTGAACATTCAAGTTTTTGAAAACATAAAGTGGCCTGTATGCAGTAAAGCTGAGAGCAACAGTAGCAGCGAGTCTTGCATTTGAAATGCATGGGGTAGGGAAACCAGAGGTTTATTGTGGTGTTTGAGTAACATGCAATAAAATCTGAATCAATCTCTCGCACTCTTGCTCGCTTACACACTCGCTGAGCAGTCGTATATGTGCGCGTTGCACCGAGACATTAACGGTATGTAATAAAAGTGGTTCTTGTGCATACTATGAAATATAACCCTACCTTTAAGCCTTCAGGTTGGAGAGTTTGCATTTCTCTATAATGACACATGTCTTAGAAAATTCAAGAAAAACCATTCACTTGGTGAGTGAATGGTTGCATATACTGTAGGTTTTATAACAAATAGCAGCAACTTACTTGTCTCACAGATGGTCCACAAAACAAGACAACTTTAAATAGGTAAGTATGGAATAAAAAATCTGGAGACAACCCATTGCAAACATGAGTTAAGCATACATACTGTAGATACACCACATAGACAGTTACCGAGGCTTAAGTCGTTAAGGTGTTACTGCTTCACAGTGAACAATCTTCTTTATACATCCAGATAAAAATGAAGTAATAAAACTCCACACTATCTCCACTTGCAGCTGATTCATGCTGACTCCTGACAGCGGAGATCCCTATGGGTTCTAGCAGGAGCTCATTAATAGAGCTTTGAAGTTAATAAAAAAAAGTGCAAGTCTTTAGAGTGCATCATCAATGCTGACAGCACCCTGCTGCTTACTACAACACAATCAGCCTCAATCTGCCTGCAGGTTCACCCGTTTTTCAAGGTCCACTTGTATATGTCAGCTGCTGGTATTAGCCGCCAGTATACAGTACTGTGCAAAAGTCTTAAGTCACCTCTCATTTCTCCATATTTTACTTTCAAATAGCAATCTTGCAAAGGCTATATTACAATCTTGTAATTTTAATCTAGTCTTGAGGAGTAGTTGTCCAGGCGTCCTTTTTTGTCTCTCGTTTTCAGCAATTTTCAGAGGAATCATTTTTGTTTTTTGAGCCACACAGTGACCTATGAATCATTCAAACATAAAAACATTTAACGTAAGGCGTGGACCAGTGAGAAACAGGTGCAGGTGATGACAGATGTTTAGGCCGGTGATTAGTGTATGTTGAATACTGAGTGGTTCGAACAGACGAGAGCCGAAATGAGGCTGCTGCTGAGGTTGTTACATAAATAAACAATATTTCATTTGCATCTTTAGGCACTTTGCAGCCCGATGAAGAAAACATCATTAAATTTAACATGAAGAACTGTGAGGTGACTCAAGACTTTTGCACAGCACAGTATATCCTGCAAAATTGATAGGTATAGGAGAACAAGTTTAAACTTCCCCAAGTTCAATTAATGAAGTAAGGAATGAATGAAATAAAACAGCTTAATTCCACTGCTCCTAGTTCTATTGGGATATTTTCCACTGACTGACGAAGGCTATAAAATGACATAAATAGAAAAAGAAGGTCTGGCAACGTCTAAAATTGGAAAAATAATTTCCTTGGGTTATGACGTTTATACAATTACGCATAATTTTTCACAGTATCCAAAGCATCAAGCATGGAAATGGCTAGAAATCTTTTGCAAGCCACCCACTAGCAAATGAGCAAGCTACTAATTTATATGAAAGTCATTCATGACATCTTATAAACTGTCCTAGCTGTCAGACAGCTCTGTAAGGTCCCACAATGCCTCTTGGTCAATGGCTTCTACACAGCTATATCCAATGAATAAACCTATTCACCACTTAATACAAATATTGTCAGCAATCAATAAGAACCCTGTCCACACTTCGGAAAAAAAGAGTTGTTGAAGTCATGTTGTGCCTCCTGAAGAATCTTCACTCCTCTAATAGAAATTGCATCAAGTGTTGTAGAAATAACATTACCTTCATTTGCATCTTGAAGTTAGTGGCATGGTGGCTTAGTGCTAACCACTATGCCAATAACGTTCCCTTAATTCGAATCTTGAGGCCAGCAGCACGGTGGCTTAGTGGTTAGCATTGTTCCCTTGCACCTCCAGGTTCTGGGTTCCATTCCCATCTCAGGGTCTGTGTGCATGGACTTTGCATTCTGTTCTCCCTGTGCTCGATGGGTTTACTTCGAGCGCTCCGGCAACTTAGGCTAACTGGTATTCCCAAATTGCCTGTAGTGTGTGAATAAGTGTGTGTGTACCCTCCTGGGATAGGCTGCAAACCCCCACTTCAATTCTAAGCAGTAAATGGGCTGGTCTCATTATAAAATCTACAATTGAGTCATTAGCATTGGTGGAAAGTGCACAAAACGCACTGACCTTAGGTAAATGCTAGCTAGCAAGGCAAAGGTCATTCACAAGTGTGTTTAGCTCCATAGTTAGCTAGTAAGCAAATATGACCTTCACACATTATCCTGCAAGCTACCTACAGTACATACAGGCTGTAGTAACATTTAAATACATTCAACACAAACGCTGAAGTGTCAGGGTTTAGTCCAGGTTATGGATCTAATAGCTCAGGTTTAAAGTTAAGCTTTGAATTAGCGATATGCCTGAGGGGTTTTGCCTCATGAAATTTGCAATTCACCACTGAAACATTAATCTTAAGATACATGATAAGGATCCTTGCCAGCGTACACAGTTAATAATCCCTTGTTACACTAATGCACTTAACCCAGTGTTTCGCTAGTCCTTGGATACCGTTAAGGTAGAAAGATTTCCCAGTACGCCGGAGCCATGATCTGATTTCCTACTTCATGTCTGAAACGATGGCCTCCCAGGAACCCCTTTAATGGCCCAAACATGTAGAAATGCTTTGGAGCGAGGTGAGGACTGTACGGGGTGAGGTTTGGCGATAACACACAGCTGAGCTCCTGTTAAGTGCAAGTGGTGGTGGCGAATGATCATTAACGGAATTTTTTCACGAGTCTTGGTTTGACTTGAACATGACCGTAATTCATCTTCAAAAAGGCCAGCGACATACGACCTGTACTCGAGTACTATAATGAAACAGTACATGCTTTGCTGTTTTCAAGGCTTAGACCCAAGTGTGCTCATCTTTTATCCTTTCATACAAGGATTCTTTTTCAAAAATCTTTTTAATATTGTAAAATGCACAGCAACAACATCCTGATAATGTTCGTACATTGACGGCCAACATTGGTGATTCACTCGTACTAAACCTTGGATGAATTGTATGCCATAATACAGTGCATTGCCAGGTAATCCTTTCAACACATCACTCTTTATTCAAGTCAATGTCTGCAATACACTCAGTCAGTAAGACCCATGCAGCTCATATAAACATTAGGGGAATTTAGCTTTTCGGTCTCTACACCCCCACAGAAGGTCTGAGGCTTCTGCCTCGGCTTGTCATTTCTGCGGCGGACTCTGACATCAGCAGGAGACTGAGGATTGTGAGCGGTAGGTAATTGTTGGGTGTCACTCTTGAGTGGACTTTTTTTTTTTTTCATTCTGGAAGTCTGTTGTGAATCAGTGGTAGGTGGATTTGACAGGCCTGGACTAGTGACAGCTTTGAGTTGTTGATGATTTACGTGGACATTTCGGAGGTAGACTGTTCTGAAATTTTCTTTGAGATGAGACATGCTACTAAGAGCACACATTGTTTCTTGTTCACTACATACATGATGGCAGTTATTTACAGGCTAGCTGGCACCGAAGGCCCTTTGTTGCAAACATGTTACAACCCTTGCCTCTGGTTCCAGCGTAAGTTTGAATAGCAAGTGGATCATAATGAATGCTTTTTCCTCTTTCCATGCCTCAGTTACTCACTTCTCTGTGTATTCGGTGGCAATTCTCCCAAAGGGCTCATTAACCTTTGTGAAGCTGGTGCCAGGAAAGGTTATCTTCCTCAAGGTATCTATTCTTGTTTTTATGCATCATGTTTTTTTATTTTTTTATTATTTTTTTTAGAACTATAGCATTAGTCACATGCAGTGTGGTGAATCCCTGACAGAAATTTTATATATAAAAAAAAAAACATAGATTTTAGAAATCTTTCTGCCAAATCTTGTTAAGGTTTCCCCTGTTGGTTTGCCTTACATTAAAGGATATTTTAGTTTTCTTAACAAAATTTTTGAGTAATCAAAAATTCTGTGTGTATTTGTTTTGTTTTTTTACTTGTTCATTCAGTTTCTGCTTTTTTGTTTGTTTGTTTTGTTTTCATTGAGTGCCCAACCAATGGAGTGCACAGGTTAGACAATGTTTGTGATATTGGACGGTGCCCTTTTAATCACTTGCTTGCTGTGTTGAGAAATTGCACAAGATTTTTCGGCTCACATTTTGCAGTGTGTGTGAGAAAGAGTGAGAGAGAGAGAGAGAGCGTGTACATGTGACCTTGTGACCCAGGCATGTGTAATATGTTAGGAGGCCAGTGGTTCCCATTACTAAGTCCTCCCTTGCCAGTGTTTTCTTACTCAACTTGGTCAAAGTTTATTTATTTTCTTTGTTACAATCAAGGAGACTTCCTAATGCAAGCCAGATTCTTATGGTAAAAGACTTTTTTTTCTTTTTATACAGTGCAAAAAGTATTAATATATCAACTCAATAAAAAAATAATAAAATAAAGAATGATAAATAATGCAGGCTTTATACTGAAAAATCAAATGGTGTACAGTTACAAACTTTTTTTTTTTTATTGTTGAAATACTGACGTAATATTGTCATGTAAAATATACAAGACCATACTCTTCTATCCTATGATATCTACACTATCATGCTCTTTGGTACTATCCATCTAGGAACCTCTGTAGTCCAACTAGGAACCATGGAGGCCAGTGGTGCCGGTAGTATTTATTCCCACTTGTACAAACAAGATAGACCTCCGATCAACATTCACACACTACGGGCAATTTAAGAACGCCAGTTAGCCTAATCTGCATGTTTTTAGACTGTGGGAGGAAACTGGAGAAACAGACCCACAGCAGGAATCAAACCCAGGACTTGGAGATGCAAGGCAACAGCGCTAAACACTAAGCAACCGTGCCGCACTTTAGTACTGCAATCGCGTTTCAAATATCTTGTAAGACTCCTCTGTAAGCCCCCAGCATTTCAAGGCGCACAGTAAATAAGCCTTTTTTTCCCTGGGTGGGCAGGATATCATTCCTCACTGCCATGTGGCTCAAAGCGACACTAGCTATCACGGACATCTGTGAGCTCGTGTTTATAGGAGAGTTCAGTTAGCATCAGATGCATTGGCAGAGCTGAACATGTTTCAGAGGAATGCATCAGAGGCACTGGTGACAAAACGTGTTACGCTGTAGACAAAGGCATTGCGTTACTGTCGGGGTTCACCTCCTTGTCAAAATGTTTCTCAAAATGACTCGGCTCAGAACAAATGCCTCTCTGTCTGGCAAAAGCAAACAGTGATTTCATGGTCGCTTTTTCCTTGCGTAAAGTCTCAACACACACACACACACACACACACACACACACACACACACACACACACACACACACACACACACACACACACAATTGATCAATTACCAAAAATGCTAATGAACTGCTTGTTAAATATGCTAATGGCCTGTACAACCTATTTCCATAAATCTAAATTTGTCATTTGAGGAAATAGTGAGGATAAGCAACGTGGGCTTCAGCTGGTAAAAACACAGCAAAAAAAAAAATTATATGGCTATAACCATGCTTAGCAGAATGACAAATTTTTAATTTTTTTTTTAATTGCCCATTTCAGATAAGACCTTAAGGGGGCATCATTTGCAGCTCTTTTTGTTGACTGGGACATTGTAATGTAATGTTAATTACACAGCAATACAGTGTGTGTGAATATCTACAGTGATTTCTTAACAAACAAGTTCTAATGTATTCTTGCAAAATGAATCACTGACTTCAAATATTAAAGTCAACAAAACTGTGTGTATGTGTGTGTGCACTTACTGTACTTTCCTGTAACAGTACAATACCATGTGTTTTATTCTTATATACTGTACAATATAATATAATACAGTATACAGTATATGGGTCAGAGTGATGTGATTTAGCTTAACGCAGCCCCAATAACAGCACGTTTCATTGAAGTGTTTCATTCCTTTTATACCACATCAGTTTGTCAGTGCTGACATTATTTTTTAATTGATGAACAAAACATGAATTTCATGAACTTATGTTATTATATATAATATGTAATATATTACATTTACGTTTGTGGAATTTGAAAGTCTGTAGATCAGTTTTGCTTGCGTTATCATGCTGTACCAGCTATCAACAGATGTTCCGTCACCAGCCTCTCTTTTCTACCCTTTTGAAGAGGGGCATTCAAGTCAAACCGGGACTTGTGATGCACTTTCATGTATGGGCCATAAAAGGAGTTCCTGGGAGGCCATTGTTTCAGACGCGACAAAGGCAGTCTGATCATGGCTCCGGCGTACTGAAAAATCTTTTCACCTTAATGGTATCCAAGCACTAGTGAAATGCTGAGATAAGTTCAGTAGTGTAGAAGGGGATTATATAGAGAACTAAAGGGAGTTTTTACTCTCATAACTGTGCTCTGTCATTCTACTCAATCAAAAGTCCTGGTTTGACTTGAACGTCCTTTGTAAAAAAAAAAAAAAAAAAAAAAAAGAGAGAATAACATGCAGCTCATCATTTAGGTTGCATATTTCTGGTTCTATTTACGCATCAATGAGGACTAAGTATTGCACATTAAAGATGGCCAATACCACTGATGCTCATCATTTTTATTTCGCACTCCATGAGCACCAATACTGCTGCTGTTTGCACATTGCACTCATCGCACATTCCATATAATTTATACAGTTCATGTATAAAGTTCATATTTTTTTTTACATTTTTATATATTCCTCTTTCATACTTTATTTTGTTGTAGCAAAATTACTACATATTGTAGATTTTATATTTTACTGACGTCTCTTATTTCTTTTTTGGGCCACAAACAGTCACCGCATATCATACAATGTATGGTTAGTGTGATAATATGCATAGCCTTTTGTTTCAGGGACTTTCCCATGCCGTAATGCTTACTGTTAAAAAGCGTCTGGTTTGGAAACTAAAACGGTCCATTTGTAAGGTTTCTTTTAAAATCATACCTTCATGTTTCTTTTTTGCCTCCATATGTTTTAGCTTTGATCTCGTTTCTCCCCTTTGGTAGCATAACAGAGTAGAGCTTCTCAGTGTTTTCTTGATTTCCAAAATATATGCACTTTAATGTAGACGTTGCAGTCAGATCAGGAGCGCAGAATGAAATGTTTTGCAGAAATCTTTTCAGGTTTTGTTGCCATGAGAACTCCATTAAAATCTGCTAAAGAGGTTTGCTCCAGTGGCTTCAGCAAAAGTCACCCGATTGTCAGTCAGGGGGAAACGTGTGACAGTTTTGCACTGTGTGAGGAATTGTGAAGCTGTGGATTTAACTAGCTGCCTGAAGAGCTCCGAGGCTGTCAGGAATTCTGTCAGCATGATCATGCTGAATATCGCACAGAAGCAACTGCTACTAAATAGTGCATCATATTTAATTTATGAAAAAAAAAAATCAATACACACACAAACTAAGAAACATGTGATCTCTACATGTGAGTTGTATATGACCGGGGTATGAATGTTGGTACTAAGAAACTTAGAGCACTCGATGGGGTACACCCTGGACAGGGTGCCAATCCATCACAGGGCACACACATACACACACTCTGGGCAATTTGGGCATGCCAATTAGCCTAATCTCCAGTCTTTGGGCTCTGGGAGGAAACCGCCTAAACACAGGGAGACCATGCACTCCATGCACACAGAGACGGGAATCAAGCCTGGCCAGGAATCAAACCCAGATCCTGGAGGCGACAGTGCTAACCACAACACCACCATGGCACCTCATGACTGCCTAATTAAATAATAAAGTAGAGGGTGATTGTGCACTACAAGACAGTGTCGCTTTATATTTTAGCCTTATTACACAGCCACAACATTAAAACCATTAACATTAAAACCATCTACAGTAGGTTTAGCTCTCCAGGCTGGACGGACTGGCCATTTGTCCCGTGCGTATGGGTGAGCCCAGCTTACTGGTATATACAGGTGAGGTCCTGTCCCCAGCTTACTGGTATATTCAGTTCACTGGTGGTGGTGTTAATGTTGTGGCTGGTCGGTGTTTGTTTTCACTTACATGACCCGTGTTTTAGTCTCATAGCAATGAGTGTTTTTCTCTTCTTTCAGAGACATGCTATCATCTCCACATGGAAAATAATCTCAGTGGGCATTTTGAGTTGTCATGGAAAAGTAAAAGAGATCGGGGTCAGCTTGTGGTCTTATTTGTTCTTTGGCACTGCCTTTTCCTCTCCTTCCACAAAAACACACATGTGGCCTGCAGGCAAATCTCTTGATTCCAGATGCTATCACATCATTCCCCACTAGAAAAAAATATATATATATTTTTGCTTTCCAAAAATGTTCTAAAATAAAGGCAAACGATATTTTGTAAACTGCATGGCTGAAATAAGATTCCCAAAGTTCAATACTTAACTATTTTTATATTAAAATGTATTGTGATATTGATTGTTAAGATTCCACACATTTACTGTAAATGTGAACAATATTTGACATCATTTTTAAATTTACTTAACACATGAGATAGTTTTATATTAATACAAGGAACCCTAATAAATACTCAGATCATTAAGGGTCAATACTGAAATGGGGCAATACTGTTTAAGACGCTTTATTCATTATTCATCTTGAGGAAGCGTTTTATTGCTATGAATGCCACGGCGCAACGTGTGAGTTCTTTTTCTCTTTATACTAAGTGAGACACTTCTGACGTTCCGCAGTGGCTTGATACTAGGAATATAACAGTTGTAGCTAATTTCCAGAAGACATCTGAGCATGGTGACTCGTGATGCACTGACTCCAGCCTCACTCCACTACATGTTTCCCAAGATGTTGAATTGACTTTGCTTGACAAGTTTCTTAAGGCTGTGATCATTCATGTTGTTTGTGTACCTTCTCCTAAAATACATTTTCCCTTTAATTTATCACCTTCCCTTGTTTAGGGTCTTGATGGTTGCCTTCTGGACAACTGTCAAGATACACATTATTTACATGAATAATACATGAATAATAATTTACTCAAACTCAAAATAAAATATTTTAATATTTTAAGATGCTGGATATTTAACTTTCATAAGCCATAATCATTAACATTAAAACAAAAAAGTTTTTTTCACTTTACATGCAATGAATCTAGAATATATGAGTTTTTTTTTACATTACATTTTTACATTTACATTAAATATTAAAAATTATTATAAAATATATTTATACACTAAAAGAAATGTTACTTTTGCTTGATATTCTAATGCACTGTGTATTGATAAGTAGACAGATTCATATACATACATACATACATACATACATACATACATACATACATACATACATACTTTTCATACACACAGTGCATACATACAGTAGATACATGCCAACACAAAAGTTTCGTGATTATGTCTGTTTACAAGGTCTGTTTATTTGCCCTATGTCCTCCCTCAAACCCCTTAAAACCTGCCAGTAGGATTCGCTATTGAAGGTCTGGCCACTGGGGACAAATTCTTGATGTACAATGGCGGCAATGTTGAAAAAGATGATGAGCATGCACTCGGTCAAGCTGTGGTCCTGCTCCGCCTTTTTCGGTCGTGGAGATGATGGGCTCTTCCACTGTGAAGGCTGTTGTTTTGTCTCAGGGTCGCACCCATACACCCAAGTTTCGTCACTGGTAATGATGGTATCACTGGTAATACTGGTAATGCTTCTGGGTCAGCAGCACCCAGGGCAAATTTGGCAGCAATATGGCGCATGTTCAAATCACATGTGAGGATTGCCTGGACTGTTCCGTATGACACACTGACAATAGCAGCAATATTGTGGATTGTTCGCGAATAATCATCATCATGCACAAGTTGCCTAATGATATCCAAATTTTCGGGGTTGATCTTACTGAAGGTCTTCCTGTTCTCTCGTCATCCTCCTGTGCAGTTCTTTCACTCTTGAAGTGTAGGTGTCACTCAAAACACTTTAAACAACTCAATGCAGCATCGCCTTAAACTTACCAAATCAGGTCAAATGTCTGTGCGACAGATTTGGCCAGTTTCATGCAGACTTTCACACTTCAGACATACATACTTATATATAGTACACACATACATACATACATACATACATACATACATACATGCATACATACATACATACAGTACATACAGACGTACTGGAAAAAAAAGAATGTTTATATTAAATAAACTGTTGTTGATATATCTGACTTGTCACATACATCTTCCTAGCTAAGCAAATTTAGCGTCTATGTCATTGAGTAAGATTAGCAGCATGACTTTGCACCTGCATTCAGCATGATTACAGCCTCTGCTCAAGTGCACATTCAGATAGGCTGATACACACCATTTGGGCTGAGTGCTGTGCTGCGTAAGCTGGCAGGTAGCAGAAGAAAGGAACAGCTTATGTAACAGCCTGGTACTGAGAGAGAGAGAGAGAGAGAGAGATTATGTGTAATTGACGCAGCAGTTTCTCAATTATGCTGGAGGTACACATTGGCCAATAACGTGCACACACTTTACAAATTTCAACATTTAGCCCTTGTGCACTTCCATCTGCAATCAGCTTCTCACTGGAAAGGCATAAACACTGAATGTTAATTAGGCAGCTAATGGCTCAGTCAGGCCATGTGTGTGTGTGTGTGTGTGTGTGTGTGTGTCCGTTTGTGGGTGTGTGTTTAGCTCTAGTAGCAATTTTGTTTATGCTCATTTTTTCTGCAACAATAGTTATGTTTACAAGCATTTTTGTCAATCCAGGTGAATCCATTCTGATAGCAAATGTCAAATGAACTAACTATTAACACTGTCGACGTCTCCATATAAATCACAAAGAAGCCCTTTGGTCACAACCATAAGTAGGGAGTTACAGTATGGGTAAAAATCCAGAACAAGGTCAAGATAAAAAGGTCAGGGTTTAGTATAACTGACATTAGCAAGGCAATGTTCAAACCATTGAGTTTTATATACTATACGTGTGACACAGAGTTACAGTCGGTTTCAGAGACAGGAGCAAGTGCCAAAATCAAAGTAGGTGGCTTGAAAGATTCATAAAACGTATGGCAGGAAAGTTGGATGTTTCTTCAGTTCCTCACTCAGCTTTAGTTCCTTCCTGCAATTAGTTCCCGTTTATTATTTACTAATTAAATGGAAGATGAAATGGAAGACAAAGTGTAAACCCTTTTTAGAGGGAACATGCAAACTCTATGCACACAGACTCGAGGCTGGAATCAAACCTTGCCGTGCCGAACTAGAAGCTACCTTGCCGCCCTAATCTAAAACCATTCACATTAAAAATGTTGTTCACTGATTCAAAATAAGGTGACAACAAAACGACAAACAAATGGCTGGTAAGTGTGTATGAACATAAAAAATCTAATATTATAGTAGGTTTACATACTCACTCACTCACTCACTCACTCATCACTCACTCATGTATACCGCTATAGATGAGATGGGGGGCTATAGTAGGCTTAACATGACGATTATTATTTTATTTAACTGATTTCATAGATATCAGATATAGACTTATCACTAATTCCTTATTGTTAACATTCAGGATCAACGATAAAGGAATTCTAAAACAATTCCAAGCATTCTGGCGAAACAGAAGTTCATTTGTCGGTTCAGTTGATGTTCGTGATGATGGGTAATCACTGAGCAGATCCAAACACTCCTGAGACTCCTCATTTCCACTTCCTCATTTCAGTGTGCAAAGGCTTTGGCTTTTCTGTTGTAAATGATCCGGCCCTGAAAGCAGTCCTCGGTACGCCCTCTGTTTGCTTTTCCTTGGGAACCTGAAATAGAAATAAGTGGGGGCTTTTTCCCTGTCCACCTGTGTACTGGTGTTATCAGATGAAGAGTGCAGAGTGGAAGTAATTGTTTCCATTCCGCAGTTTCCTCAGTAACGTGCTGTTAAGGAATGGCATTTGTAAAGCGTGGTTTACTCTGGTGATACCCGTCAGTTGGATTTAAGTATGAGAGTACAAATGAAATCATTAAATACCAAATCAAACGTGACTTTTTGCTTAGCCCTCAGAGGCCTACGTCTATTTGTCTATTTTGTAATACCTAGATTTTACCGTCAATACAAATGCCCTTATTTCAAATAAATATGTGGTGATTTATGTCTAGTGGCAGCACTGTGGCCTTGCACCTCCAGCGTTGTGGGTTTGATTCCCGCCTCGGGTCAGTGTGTGTGGGTGGCTTGGTGGGTTTTCTATGGGTATACTCCAGTTTCCTCCCACAGCCAGATTAAGCTAATTGGTGTTCCCAAATTGCCCAGTGTGTGTGTGCTCTGCAATGGATTGGCCCACTGTTGAGGATATACCCCACCTCATGCCCAAAGTCTCCTGGGAC
>JAAGKR010003754.1:0-27694 GCA_011419295.1 Clarias macrocephalus
ATGACCTGCCTCTGAGTAACGCGCTGAAATTAGATTAAAAAGAATAATAAAGTATGTAGGGCGCTGGGAAATTATTAATACTTCCTGTGTGTGATTAACGCAGGGTGAGGGTGGGGGTGGGGACAGATGGTGTGCAGGTGAACTCGGAGCGCTTGGAGGATGAATAAATGAATGAATGTTGATCATCTACTGCCAGGACACTCGTACCTGAAATCGTACGTAAATCGTAGCGGATGCTATGATGTAGCAAATTCACTGATCAAACTCATCAGGGCGTCCAGAATTGTTAGTCGGCTAAGTGATGATGGTGAAGATGATGATGGAGGAAGATTTGCTGGAGCAAGAAAATGGCCGTTAACGTAAGAGTAAAAATCTAAACAAGCAATTAAGCGGCAAGACCCGAGAAATCAAAATCCAATCCGACGGCTTCCAGAACTTTCTGGCCCGTCTGGTCTGTTTCTCGCTTGAACCAGGCGCCGCTGAAAGCTCAAACTCAAAGCGGATACACAGTCCAGCTGTTCGATTGTGCAACATTTTGACTTAACTGAGATTCATAATTATTACCATCCTGGAGGAGATGGGATTTAAACGCCGCTCAGATTTCTGCCCCCGGTGGTCAGACGTGACGCTGCATGTCCGTGGGTCGCCCCCTCCAGGTCCGTGGCAAACTTCACTTCATTATTTCTGGTGTCCACACACACACACACACACATACACACACACACACACACACTGTAAACGACGGCCCTCAGTCTTTAAAGCGTAACACTCGGCCTGCCGCCGCCGATGGCGTCTGTCTGGCAACGTATCAGAAGGAACGAGCTATCTCGCTCCGCGCAGCTGTGTAACCGCCTCTGACAGGAACAATACGGTCAGCTTCTGCTGCTGACATCCCAGGACCCCGTGTGGAACTAAATCTCCCTCCCCTGGGCCGTTTAACGTCCGGGCTCAAACCTCTCGGAGCGTGTTATCTCGTCCTCAGAGAGTTCGTCAGCCCATGTCGGGTTTCAGGATTCTGGCTCTCGGTGCACAACAGAGCTCAGAGTTCAGCGCTGACGTAGGACAAGGAAGGAATAAAACACAAAAAGGATAGAATTCTGCAAGATGAGTCTGGTGTCCTGAAGGTGAAGACACCGCTCCACCCAAAAAATTAAAAATAAAATAAAATAAAAAAACGCAGCCCATTCCTATTGTTATTTACAGCGCATCGTGTAGAAATAACCTGCTGTTACGCTCTTCCTCTATTCTTCACCTTGAGTGGTGCTGAGCAGCGCTGGTAAATGGCCAAGACAAGTACAATGGGTCACATTCCACAGATTTGCTTCTCTCCGCAGTGTGTGTTGCGTTTGTGTGGCTAACCCGAACCCTACTATAAGCCTCCGAGTTCCTGGAATGCCTCCGACGTGTGGACGTGGATTTATACGTCTCTGATTTCTTCCAGATGTTTCCCAAAACAAAAAAAAAAGTGACCATCTCCAAAACATTCCGGTCCCGCAGCCCTTAACGTTTCATAGCTTCACTTGGAAGCCGAGCATTGTTTTTTTTTTTTAGACGTTATTTATCGCAGCGAAGAGGTCACAGAGATTTTGCTGTAATGGAAGAGCAAACAGTGCTCTGATTGGCTGGGTTGAGGGTGGGGGGGGGGGGGGGATGGGGAATGGGGGCATCAGCGAGAAACGACATCAGCGCATTCTTCAGGATTTTGAGTCCGTGCCATGGCGAAGGGAAGCAGCGGGCTTTTGTAGGTTGTGCTGCAGACCGAGACGCTTGATTGGTTATTTGTTTTCTTTGGGCTTCGGTGATCGTTTTGTACAATAGCACAAAGGGAGCGTCTGGGAATGGGTCTAAAAAAAAAAAAATAGAAGAAGTGTGAGGATCAGGAAGGAGGCGAGAGCGCATGCCATCAAGATTCTTTTAAACTTACCCCCCCCCCCCCCCAACCGCCTCCCCCCTCATGTCTCCACTCCTTCCAAAACTAACTTTTCCTTTCCAAAAAATCTTCTTGCGAGCCTTCAGCTACCTCAACCTTTCCTCACAGCTTCATCAACACCCCGATGTCCTCCGATCCGGACGCGGCTGACCTGAAAGAGCGAGCCAGTGCCAGGATCTGCTGGTCAGAGAAACTGGGAGGGGCTGGAGCGCTGCCAATCATACTCATCCTTTTCACCTCAGCTTCTTCAGAAAACATGCCATTAATAGCTAATAATATAATCACATTAGAAAAGACGCTGCTAGCAGTGAAATACAGAAAAGAAGACTTTCTTTAGCAGAAACGAACAAGCACATGATTTGAATATTTATATTTCCACAGCTCGCATTAGAGATAGCTAAAGGCCACGCGCGCGGTAGCTTCACCGCACTTTCCTCGGCGAGCTGGCAGAGCAGAAGGTCAAACAGAAGGGGATGTGGCTGAATGGGATGACCCAAGGTTACCCGGACTGTCTTAGCTCACGGATTAATTGTATAAAAGCCTGGTAATGATCGCTGGCTTGCGGCCCGACTCGAAATCCCTTTAGCCGCGGTGCAGTGAATTACCGCCGCTCAGGTGATTTAAGGTGAACGCGCAGAGGAAGAGGAGCAAATCCATCACGCTGTGTTCTGACCTTCAGATGTGAGCCTTCCTTTTTTCCTCTGTTTGCAAACGTGAGCTTATGGAGGAATGTTCCAGACCCTGTTAATTAAACTAATGTGGTTCCTGCGTTTGGGCCGGACGATGTCGAGGGACAATACGTGCCGTAATCTCTTAGCATCCTGGGTTCGTTAAATATAAAGCGTAACATTAGCGACAGCAAAAAGAGTGGATGCGATTTGGTGATTAGATAGCGGCTTGGCTAATTGGTGCTACGGGAACAATGGAGTGAGGTCAAATACACTGCCTGGCCAAAACAAAACCAAACAAACAGAAGCATTCATTCAATCACCTTTAGCTTTGATTACACACACAATGTGGTGGACAGTTCATGTGTGAGAATGATTCCTCGTATGTCCGCTGCCATCAGGGAAGAAAATCTCCATAGATGTGATAATCTGGTCGTTCAGGACATTCAGATCGTCAGCTGACTTCAGTTTATTGCCACATAACCAAGTCCAGATCACGACACTGTCCTCAGAGGCTTGTACAGTGCACACTATGCATGATGGGTGCATCGCTTTACCCCGACACGCCCATCACTCTGGAACAGGGTCAATCTGAAGTCACCTTTTTCCATTGCTCCAAAGTGTTATGCATATGCTTTATGTAATCTTCATGGCTTTTTTTTTTTTTTTTTTTAACTAACAAGTGGTTTTCTTATGGACAGATGTTTAGTCTTAACCCCAGTTCCTGTATGGAAATCCTCTAACTATCACTATTAAACGTAGCTCTATTTTTTTGAAACCCTGTAACATCCCAAGTGTTTGTTTTTGTTTTTTTTTTTCTGTCCAAATATCCTCCACAAAGTTGACGGTTCAGAACCATCCTTCGCACTATCCAACCCAGTTCCAGTCATTTCAAATCCCTTCAGTTGTTTTCTTTGGCTAATAATCGGCTCATTCTTTTGGCTGCTAATTAAGGGTCAATAACTTGACCCTTCAGAAGCCCTTTTTTGTAGTTGTTTTTATAGCGAGGCTTTTGTATCTCTCTGTACTATGGGTCCTGATAAAAGGAATGTTATGCCATCAGGTTGTTAACGTTGTTTTACTCCTCTTATACCACAGCAAGTTGGCTACTCATATACGCACATATACAACTAAATGAATTGCATCCAGGAATATTTCAATTCTATCCATTTATTCTTTTGTCTTGCTAGAGAATCAGATCTCGAGCACGTATGCAGATGGAAACTCGCCCTGGATGTTGTAAGCAGGCGGATTTGACGTTTCGGGACGCCTGAGAAGCTTTCCACCGCTCGAGCGTTCTGTATAAGTGCATTCGTTCTCTGAGCTGTTGCTAGGAAACGCTCCCCCCCCCCCCGTCCCCTCCGCCCTCCCTCGACACCCCCCTACCCCAGTGTTGTTTTTGGAGGAGCCTCTTGTGCTTCCCCGTCTGAGCCGGTCGTATTGCTGTGTGGAAGGAGCCTCTTGTGCGCCCTTTCTGCCCAGCGTGGGGCCCTCCATCTGCGTGTTTAAGATGAGGCCCAGAGACGGAGACGCGCAGAGGCAGCGGAATGTGGAAGGCAGAACATCACGGGGTCTCGTTTCCGCCAATCCGACGGCTTTTCTTAGAGCGCAGAGAAAAAGCACGAGGGCTTGATATGTGGACAGTGTTTTTGGGTTTTACCGATTGCGTCATGTACTGTATACTTTATTGAGTTAAGCATCAAATCGCTGAAGCTTTCAGACGTACTCGTTCTAAGATGAGGCGCTAAGGTTGAGCTTTATCAAAGCTGTAAAAAAAAAAAAAAAAATGTCAGAGGTCAAATCATTGTTACAGAATGAGTAATAAAGCAGACGCTCGTCCCAGAACCAGACCCGAACGTCAGAAGTGTGGATCTGTGTTGGTCTGGGAGGCAGCTGTGTGTGTGTGTGTGTGTGTGTGTGTGTGTGTGTGTGTGTGTGTGTGTGTGTGTGTTTTGGAGATGTTCTTTCCCAAGCTGAGCGGATCTCTCACAAACTCTGTACAGAACGAAGCAGGTGTTTTATCTAATCCTAAATTTCCTTCAACGCTTCCACGCCTTACCAAGTGCGTTTTAGTTTTGCTTCCATGGAGACCAAATCTATTAGTAGGTTATATAGATTAAGTTATAGCAGAACTACTCTGAACATCTACTGTAATTTTCTGTCCTTCTGTTTTTTGTTGTTTGTTTTTTTTTTTCCCAGCCCCAGCTTTCGTCTGTTATCGTTGGTAGAATTTCTCTGCAATCCTCGTCCCCTGTTTGTGCGCTCTGATCGTTTCCAGAAAGCCCATTTAACTGAACGGGACTGTAAAAACAGTGCAACCGGGCTTTATTTACATCGAGGCTTTCGCTTGGTGCGTTTGCCAACATTGTTTCCAGAACAGCCATGTTTACTGGACAGAAAAAAAAAATGAAAATCTGGTCTTTTCATGTCCAGATAAAACAAATCCCGGGACAATAAGGGCCCACATTCTGCACCAGCACAACCAGTGCTGTATACAGGACTGACCATTGTGAAGTCTTTACTTTAATAATAATAATAATAATAATAATGTGACAAAAATGTCTCCGATTGCTGGAGGTGCTAATGATGTACTGGATCTGTAGTACGGTGTTACTATAGAAACTGGAGCATTTTTTTAAGACCGTGATTTAAAGCTGCCTCAGTGTCAGAGCTGCTGGTGTAGAAAATTGAGCCGACCAATCAGAATCCAGAGCCTCATCAGGTCACGTCTCATTTTGATTCAGTAGGGACTTTGGAGAGGCTTCACCTGGTCATCAGCATGCACTGCTACAGGCACCGTGCTTTCACACAGCCGTAGCGTCCGACTCCGTTATTCAGAGGACGGGCCTGGTCCTGACGATCCACAGCTGAGAAACGAACACGGCTTTGTTTTTTACGCAGGCTCCTCCCACAGCCCGACCTCGAGGCATCAGCCAGGAACAGAGGCGGCGCTGACTCTGACACCTGTCACCGCTCTTCAGGTTCATGTTGCTGCTTTTAAAATTCGTCCGGCAAATAAACAAAGCGTGATGATATTAAAATTCACCCCCATGAGCCTCTTAACAGGCTTTTCGCACGAGTTAATCAAAGCGTCATTACCGCACTATATTGCTTTTATAAAGCAGGCAGCACTCGAGCGTGAGCGGGAGACGCTTCAGCCCGGACACGTCTCCTCGCCCCCGCGCGGCGCCGTGCGGACGATTAGCGCTGCGCGTCTAATACGCCGACATTCAGTCTGCAAACCGCTCTCTACCTGCTTCAGCCGTCACCACCAAGTCTTTGCTCTTCCTTTCTGTTTTTATTCACCGTCTCTTTCTCTTTTCGTCTCTTCTCCGTCTGTCCTTATCGATCTGACATTTCGTCTCTCGCCCCTAAAGCTCTCCCAGGGCTCTTAAGCAAGCGAGTCAGATTAAAGCTGTAATAATAGCTGGTGGTGCTGCAGCAACGCTTCTCTCATCACGATGACCTCCGACCTCTGTTCAACAGGAGCAGAGTCCCAGCAACCAGACGTCTCTGGCCATGATGCAGGAGCCGCAGGAGGTGGTGGAGGAGACGGTCACCATAGAGGAGGACCCCGGCACGCCCACTTCACACGTCTCCGTGGTGACGTCAGAGGACGGGACCACGCGCCGCACAGAGACCAAGGTATGGGTCCGGAATTTACTGTTGCACTGCTTGCCATAATACAGTATGTGTCTAATGACTGGTCTTGAGTGTGTGTGTGTGTGTGTGTGTGTGTGTGTGTGTTATTTAGATTTCAGCTAATTTGCACAAATTCTTCACTTCTTCACACTTTTTTTTTTCTCTATAATGAATATGTAAGTAAATATCAGACTAAAGGGCAGGTGTGTGCGTGAGTGTGTGTGTGTGTGTGTGTGTGTGTGTGTGCGTGTGCGTGCGTGTCAGCGATCTTTAGAGTTACTACTATAAACTGGAAAACCACTGCTGACGCTGAGATTTCTAAAACACGTCAAGTCAGATTTTCATCCAATCACACAACAGACGATCACACACACACACACACACACACACACACACACACACACACACACACACACACACACACACACACACACACACAGTCTCTCTCTCTCTCTCTCTCTCTCTCTCTCTCGCTCAGGTTTCTAAAGTGTGGGCCTCCTTTCTTTCTTTTTTTTTTCTACAGCTCCACATGTTCCTTGTGTGAACAGTTGAGTCGTTCCTTTGTCACGCGTCCAGCGCATGGTGTAGATTTTTGGCGTGACGATAAACTCGAATTTCACACATCCTCCAAACTCGCAAGTCCCCATAATACATCTGTGCTGCTCGTGGTGTTGCTATGCCAGGACATCTACAGAGTGTGAAAGTGTTCAACATTCACGATCATTTCTCTTTCGCGTTTTAGCCTCTAATGAACTTACATGCACTAAACCAGTGGTTCTCCAACCGGAGTCCAAGGACCGCTAGGGGTGTATGAAGAACCGCTATTGGGGGGGAGGAGGAGGAGAAGGGTTATCTGTGCCAATATAATGAGGTTACTATATTTAGGGGTCCAGGCACCAAAGTTAACTCAGATCTCCTTCTGTTCTGTCGGTGGAAATAGACTCTAATATTACTGTAGCAGATTTAAATATAATATCCATAAAATAAATCTGTCCTAAGCAGGTCTCTGGAATTTACATTACAGTAGGAAAGGTCACTGGCTGCTAAAAAAAAAAAAAAAAAGCTTTCATCGTTTCATTCATATTCCCGCTACGACCCATCGCTTCAGCACAACTGTTTTTTTTTTTTGTTTTGTTTTGCTTTTTCCGTGCTTAGCCGCCTCTTGTTTACGGAAAGGGCGATTCAAAAACTCGCAGCAGAAAGAAACCCGTCCTTACAGAGACTTTGTATCCACTGAACCTGGTAGACGCTGAGCGCCGGTGTGAGATCCCAGCGTGGAGCTCTGATTCGCCGAGCGGTCACCTCCGCAAAGCCTCCGCATAACCTCCGGCCCTCCCTGCAGGGCGTTTATATCATCACGTATATCACGTACGCACGCACGCACACACACACACACACACACACACACACACACACACCTGCACCTGTGCATACGTTAAATATTAATACACATGTTTTATTCCCGTAACGTCTTCGTGTGTTTGATGTCTCTCACTCTGTTTCCCTTTTTCAACATTTTAAAATGAGTCCCCTGCCTTACTGATCTTATTGGGTGTTTAATCTGAAAGGGGACACATCGAGTGTGTATGCCTGGTTGGAAAGAATTGAGTGTGGATGACTGAGAGGGACACATCAAGACAGTATGATAGAGGAAGACGTAGGTGTATTATAGACGGTCATATTAATCATGTATGATTGAGAGGGACAAATATATGCGTGATTGAGAGGGACATTTCTTGCATGTTTGACTGAGAGGGACATTTCGAGCATACATGATAGAGGGACAAATATATGCGTGATTGAGAGGGACCTTTCTTGCATGTGTGATTGAGAGGGACAATTCGAACACATATGACTGAGAGGGACATACCGGGCACGTGTGACTGAGTGGGACATTTTGAGCATATATGATAGAGGGACAAATATATGTGTGATTGGGAGCACTTGTGGCTGAGAGGGACATTCTGAGCATGTGTGACCAAGAGGGACATACAGAGCTCTTGTGACTGAGTGGGACATTTTGAGCATGTGTGACCGAGAGGGACATTTGAACACATGTGACCAAGAGGGACATACAGCGCACATGTGACTGAGAGGAACATATTAAGTGTGTATGTCCAAGAAGGCCATATCAAGTGTGGCTGACAGAGGGGACATATCGAGCACATATGACAGGGACAGACGGACATATCGAGCATGTGTATGAGAGAGAAAATGTATCCGTATGTATGACGCAGTGGACATATTGAGCATCCATTACTGAGAGAGACATATTAAGTGCATATGACAGAGACATATTGAGTTCATAATTAATTCAATAATTTTAATGCGTTGTTGCTATAGCAACAGCTCGTTCGCCAGGGCTTGTTGATTAGGGATGTTTTCTGTGGCGAGACATTCGTGTGGAAAAATTTCTGAATTTTCTTTGAAGCAGGACGTTGTAAATAGATGTTTTGTTTATGTTTTGTTTCTACGGATGTTCGGAGAAATGATTTCAGCCTATTGTGTACACCGTTCACCTTCTGTACAGGCTGTGTGTGACATGCGTGCGAGTGGTTTGCTCAGATTAACTGCAAATGGGGAAAATAAAGCACCCGCTGCGGTCTCCTGACATTCTGTCACCATACAGGTGTAAGCAGGAAGAAGTCTGCGTAGTCGATTTGTCAGAGCCGTTTCCCACGAGCGCATTAAACGTAAACAAACCGCCGTGCCCGGTTGCTAGACACGGATACTCTCAGCTGACGATTAATTTTCGTCAGCCTCATTAATTCCCAAGACAAATTTATAGCCTCGAACAAAATAGCTAATTAACGGCGCCGTGGAGTTTGCTGGGCAGCAAATTGGTTTTAGAATCAGCAGAACACCGAGGCATTCCTCCTCCCCGTGAGCACGGACACTTAACGGAACGAGCTGGCGGTCTGAAAAGAGATGCTCAAATATTTATTATTTAGGTCTAGACACAGATGGACGGAGAGATGCAGAACCAGGGGTGTGTACAGATGTTTAAGGCCAGCCTGCTTTGGATATTCGGATGTGGGTCGTGTAACGCTACACGAAGTGAACGGTGGGAGTGTGAGCGGTCGATGCGGCGCCGTGATTGGTCCATCCCTGATTTTCATCATGGTCTGTCTGTTTTAGTGGGCTCGTTTATTGACGTCTAACCGTACAGACAGATTGATGGCCTGAGAGAACAGTGCAGTAATATGATTAATCCTCCCAGCCCTGTTTTTCAAGTGCCCTTGTTTTTTAACTCCCTCCACCACCACACCACCACCATCCACCCCCCCCCCCCCCACCCCCCCAGCTACGGTACTGACTCATCTAATAGGACAGAGTCTTTGAACTGCGGTCCTGCAGCACTCTATGATCATCAAGCTTCAAAGTAAATATGAATGATTTACAAACCAAACAGGGCACTGTGTAGTGTTGTGGACGCTAGAAACCACGTTTAAATAAATAAATAAATAAATAAAAACACAGCCCTGGCTAGATCAGACAGCGCTTTGACGTCTTGCTCATTATAAAGTGAACTTCAGTAACATACCGTGCGGTGCAAATAGCATTGCTGCCTGCGAAAGACCGAGCTCATGTTTAGCACAGAAATTCAGCATCGTCTTGTAACTAATAAAACAATCTGTTTGTTCCTTTGTGTTGTTTGGGTCCCGCAGGTAACCAAGATGGTGAAGACGGTCACCACCCGCACCGTGCGTCAGGTCCCGCTAGGTCCGGATGGCCTGCCGATTTCCGACGGCTCGTCGCCGCTGGGCAGCTACACGGACTCCATCGACCGTCGCTTCATGAAGAACGGCGAGCGCTTCGTCACACCTCAGGCCACGTCTACGCTCACGCGCTCCTACAACCACAGCAACTATGGCGACTCGTACTACAGCCCACACGAGGCCTACGGGGACGTTTGCGACAACTACGGGAGCCTCTCCCGTGGCCTCAACTACCGCCCCTACAGGCCCTACGGTTACCGCATGGAGAACAGCTACACCCTCCCAATCCGCAGGGACGACTATGGGCACATGGCACAGCCACAAGTACCCGTCGGAGGCAGCAGCACCATGGACCTCAATCGCTCGCAGCCGGAGCGCTTCCAGCCCGAGCCGTACGGACTGGAGGACGACCGGCGCAGCCTCGGCCCGGACGAGGAAGAGCCGTACGAGCTGGAGCCCGACTACTCCACTGCCAACCGCCGCACACTGCCCAGCGCTGCACGTGCCATGAGAGACCCGTTGCGCAACGGTCCACGTGTCAGGTGATGCTCAGGATCTGATCAGTGTAATATAAGGAGATTAGCTTCGTATGATTTTAGGATGCTCAATGTTTAACCATGCAGCTGTCTTGGTTCTACCCAAGGACAGTGGTGGTCTGATCTCAGTGTCACCTTAGAGAGGTTACGGTCAAAAAGTTTGATTTAAATCCAATCTGACCATCATCACAGGAAAGCTTGGTTTAATCTGAGGATAGTCTTAGTATCTCCTTAATCTGAAACTGATCTTATTGTTACTTCAGGCCAATTTGTGTTATATCCAAGTGTCACTTTATAGAGATCAGGGTGTAGTCCAAGTCTGATGTAAGCATTACCTCTGGGTTGTATATGTGGATTACATTGAGACGATTTTGGTATATTCTGAGTCTTATATCAGTATCACCTCAGGATGATTTATGTCTAATTTGAGGCTGATTCCAGCATTACCTAAAGCCAATCTGGGTTAAACCTGAGTATCACCTCAGGATGGTTTGGCTCTAATTTTAGTATGATTCCAGTTTCATCTCAGAGTGAAAAGGTCTAATCTGAGACCGATCCCATTATCACCTCAGGGAGATTTAGGTCTAATCTGGGTCTCAGCATTATCTCAGACCAATATGGGTTAAATCTGATCGTCGCCTAAGGGTCTAATCTGAGTCTGATCCTAGTATTACCTCAGGATGAACAGAATCTGATCTGAGACTGATCTTAGTATCACCTCAGGATGAATAAGGTCTAATCTAAATCTGGTCCCAGTATCACCTGAGGATTAATAAAGTCTAATCTGAGTCTGATCCCAGTATCACATAAAATGAACAGGGTCTAATCTGAGTCTGATCCCAGTTTCACCTAAGGATGAATAAGGTTTAATCTGAATCTGATCTCAGCATCATCTCCGGCCAATCTGGATTAAATCTGAGTATCATCTTCGGACGACTTGAGTCTGATCCCAGTATCACTTTAGGACGATTGGAGTCTGATCTGTGAATGATCTGGATGCCACACGGGTAAAACGATCTTCCTTCGCTGTCTGGTCTTGTGTGGTTTGTTAGCGTACCTGTTAATGCTAAATCCCCTCATGTGTTTCGCTACAGTATCTGTTGCTCACTCTGTGTTTACGCCAATAAGATCTCATTGAGATCTCACAAGTGGAGCCTGACCATCCAAACACTTTACATCTGTGCGTTGATGTTTTTCTGTCAGGAAGCGGAGCAGGGAGAGAAGTCGGGTGTGGATAGTTAAGGATGAAGCATCTGTTCGTGAGGAACATCATCTCACGTACTGTACTCGTAAACAGATGCTCGGAGTGAAGACGCGGCGCGGGGAGCTTCAGTGATAATAGCTAGTGAGCATGTGCTCGCGTCGGTAGGAGCAGCCTTCTCATCGCTCACACTCCTCTCTCATGCTTTAGAGGGAAATGGGCGGAGCTTTCTCTCGCGTCTCTCTCAGGTTCCTCAGGAGCGATCTCGAGGGAGACCACGATGTTGGATTCGTTATAGTCAGAGCACCGGCGACGATGGATTATTGTATCGTTCATGCTTTTTTTTTTTTTTATCACAACCTGGCTCCCATACGGAGCTTGTGCTTGTGTCTGTGCACACACACGCGCACACACACACACACACACACACACACACACAAACACGCAAAGAAAAATACAGAAAACACACAAACACATCTAGCGTGCCCCTGCTAGCCCTGAGCTCTGACACAAGCACATTTCTATAAAACCCAGAACAAATGAAAGCTGACATTTGACATGAGGCACAGGTGTGTGTGTGTGTGTGTGTGTGTGTGTGTGTGTGTGTGTGTGTGTGTGTGTGGAGACAAAGAACTGTGCTGTATAAAGAAAGGATTTTTTTTTGTTGTTTTTGGTCAGGCAGGATTTTAGTCCTTTAGGAAATAGTAAAGTCTACTTTTTAGCCCTGACCCTGCACACACACACACACACACACACACACACGCTTTGCTATGACAAACTCCTGACTATTTTCTGCCTAATAGTCTGTTACAAGGACACAAAGTTCTAAGTTTTTCCTCACACACACACACGCACATGCACACACACCTCTGTATACCGTCCTCCATATACCGCCGCACCAGGAGCGCCAGCGACACACGCGAGGAGACCCGGGTGTTATAATTACGGCTTGTCGCGCAGTCAGCCTCCAAAGCCCGTCAATTACGCTCCGGAGAAAATTGAGGTGTTTACCGCGGAAATCATCCCCGTGCGTTCGAGTCAGCGAGCGAGAGGTGGAGTGTGTTTAATTCATTACTGACGCTGATGCACGAGCAGCGTTTCTTTCTGCTTGATTGCTGTCCCGCCCTGTCATTGCGTTAGACTTTGTTCAAATTAACAGGCTTTAATCGGCATCGCCGCCGCGCGTTCACGTATCCAGACGATGTAATGTTCTCGAAAAACGGCCGACCAATCAGAATGCAGTAACCCTGCGTTTACAGTTAGACCCCACCCACTTTTTTCCACCCGTCACATGACCTCTTCTATATTCTTTGGCATCAACGAAAAGGTGACGAGTTTATTATTTAGCGTGGGAAATTTACCCAGAGTCCCTTTCACCGCGTTGATCACCAGTCCTGAATGATTGTGTTTGTGTGATCATTAACACACAACTCAATCAACATCCCTGCTCCAGAACCTCCGACGGTTTAGAAGAACTCAGAGAGGCTCGCTGACTCTACGCGTCTCTCCATTTTCTCTGTCTCTGTGTCTCCTTTTGTGTCTTTCGCCTTCCTCTGGGTCTCCCTGTCTCCCTGTCTTTGTTTCAGTCTTCTTCGGTATCTCTGTGTCTCTCTTTGTCTTCTTCTGTGTCATTGTCTCACCCTGTCTTCTTCTTTGTCTCCCGTAGTCATCTTCTCCCGTGTTTCTCTATGCATCTCTGTATTTTTCTGTCTTTGTGTCTCATTCTTGTCTTCTTTGTCTCTCCTCTGTCTCTCATATCTCTCTTAATTTGTGTGTCTATCTTCCACGCCTCTCTCTCATATCTTCTTCTGTGTCTATCTCTATCCTCTGTGTTTTTGTCTCATTCTCTTCTTCTGTGTCCCTATTTGCCTCTTTCAATCTTTCAGTCTCACTCTTGTTTGTGTCTCCGAGTCTCTCTCTGTATTCTTCTGTCATCACGTGTCGCCCTGCTCTCTTCTTCTGTATCTCTTTTATTCTCTGTCTTTCGATCTCACGCTGTCTTTTGTCTCCCTATCTCTCTCTCACTTTTTCTTCTGTTTCACTCTGTCTCTTCCTGTCTTCTTCTGTGTCTCTCTCTTTTTATGTCTCTCTGACTGTCTCTCACTCTCTAGTTCTCTTTCTGTCTGTTTCTGTAATTCCCTCTTGACTTCTATCTCTCAATGTCTCCCTCTGTGTCTCTGTCTGTATGTGTGTATGTATGTATGTATGTATGTATGTCTCCCTCTCTGTCTCTTTCTCTTCGGATGAGCCCATATGCACCTGCTTATCTTCTCAGAGACCCCTCGGGACGTCCCCCCCTTGCTCGTGGCGCGTGTCTATCGTAAGATCAGACGCCGTTTAAGTCTTTGGATTATTGAGTTGAGAGGACAAGCAGATGGCGCAGTCCATTAGTGCAGAGATCATTACTGCAGTATTTATCACAGGACAAGTTGCACATTTACTTAAACGAGGGAAAAGAAAAGAAACTCCTGGAGGAGATCATGACGTGCGAGTGTGCGAAAGCTGTCGATGGTCTCTGTCCTGTCATGTCTTTCAGTCTGTTGTCCACTCACACCGTCCAAAGCCATAGTACACACGCTCATTTTGGTACCGGCGCATCACGATGCCACGAATATCTGCGTGGCATTGGCACGAGGCCAGGCTCGACATCGCTGCTGTTATGAACCTCTCCAGGTCTCTCAGCGCGGTGCAGGAGAGCGATTGTGTTCCTCTCCGGGGAGATCCTGGAGGTCTGTGTGTGAACCGCTCTCGGCGTGGGAGATGGAGATGGAAAGATTCCTGGAGTGGTTCTTTCCTCCTGCTGCCCTCCTCGCTGGGCTTTTTTTCCCCTTATAAGGAGCGGTTCTGTGCAGACCAGAATATTAACAAAATTATCAATTATAGTTAGACGAAAGAAGCTTCTGTAAGCAGCTCCCAGGTCCTAGTGTCAGTGGCGTTACTGTCCCGGGAATACTCGCGCCTCCGGCTGAGATGCAAATCCTGACGGACCGAGCGGCGAATGTAGATTTGCACTGTGTGTGTGTGTGTGTGTGTGTGTGTGTGTGTGTGTGTGTGTGTGCGCGGTTATGACACTGACGTCATTTATCAAGGTTGATTCTGTTTATTCTATTATATGCCACATTACCCACAAACAACCTCCCTAGTCGACTACATTCACTCTGACAGAATTATTCTGCACACACACACACACACACACTCATACCTGAAGCATCAAGCATTGGCACAAATCAGTTGTGTCTCCGTTAGCGTACTCTGTTTTCAAAGAGCGCGATTCCAGCAGATAAATCCGGTCTAATCCAGACGTTCCTTTTTTAAACGCGGAGCAGCTTTGCCGTTAATGAACGCTTTCTTTATTAAAGCGCAGAGATTGCTTTGAAGTGGAGCTGTAATCATAAACAACAACAAAAAAAGATGTTTAAAAAAAAAAGTTTCATACTGTACACACATCGATATTTTTAGATGTTGAAAACACACACACAAACAGGTCGCAGGTCAGACGTTTCAGCTCACACACTCGAGAGGAGGCGGCGGCGAACGCTGACAGAGCGCCGGATTTAATGAACTCACCAGAACGCGCTTTATAAAAAGTCCTCGACCGTACCGGAGCGTCAGCGCAAGGCTCACAGCGGTGCGCCGCTTTAATGACATCCCCGAGCTCTCCTGCTTATGATCTCAGCATGGACCTGCTTTCATGCCCGAGAAACATTACAGCTTTTAAAAAAGCCTACTACTTATTTATTCCATTATTCACTTGTTTATTGGTGAGGTAATCACTTCAGTAAAGTAGAGGATAGAGCGGTAGAGGATTTCATCTGCACACGACCAGGTGGTTAAATAAACTCCTGCGGGTTTCATTCAGGCGCATTAAGATCCGGGGTGGAGGTGAAAAACATGTGCTAGTTTTGTTTGTGGTTTGTGGGCGGGGCCTGTCTGTTTACACTAACTAGTGTAATTAGTTTCGTTCTTCAAAGCGTAAAATGAGCCAAATCAAGGCATCTCTAGTGTGTTTTTATAAGCTTTATGTTTTAAAGAATATGTGACAAATAAAGGCTTAACCTAACATCAAAGACCATGAGAAGATGTAGAGTACTGTGCAAAAGTATTGACTCCCCTGATTGCTTCATATTAAATAAAATCAAATGATGCCGATTAAATTAAAGAAATAAGGACTAACGTTTAACTGCGACACACAGCACAGTGCCTAAAGCTACAATGAAAAAACTTACTGTATGTAACAACCTCCACAGTGACCTCATGTCCCCTGGCGTCTGTTCCAGCCACTCATTCATAGGTCACTGTGTGGCCGTAACAAACAAAAACATTCCTCTGAAACTGCTCAGGTACAAGGACTAGACTGAAAAAAAAAAAAAAAGAGATGAAGTCCTTCGGGAAGCCTAGAGAACCATTTCTCAAGACGGGTTTTTAGTAGTTTGTATAATACTGTATATAGTATAAGCAGAGAATGTTCGCGAGTAAAAGTAGAGATTCCCAAGGGCAAGTATTGTTCGAGTAGACGTCCTCTGTTTACTTGTGTAGTTGAGTAAAAGTACAGAAGTATCAAAAGTGCAGGGCTTGTATAATCTCTCAGTAGCAAAACAGTTTTTTTTATCGCCATCCACTGCTGAGATCAAACTCACATGACTTTCCTTTCCTGCCTCAAAGGAAAAGAAAGTCACGTGATTACACCTAATAGTCAGCGTGTGGCGACATTCCCTCTTCGAACACTACACACCGATGTGGTTGGGTACCGTAACGTCATGCAGAAAAGTGGCCAAGTAGGAGTACAGGTACTTGCTGTACTTCAGAGTGGAGTAAAAGTAAATAGTATCCTTTAGTAAAAATACTCAAAGTAGAGATTAGTGAAATATGTACTTGCAGTACATGTACTCATTTAATTCCCACCTCTGGTTATAGGGTTACAAGTTTAGTTTTTTGTTTTTCTCCAATTTGTGCAGCCAGTAGCAAATAATTGCACGAAAGTGGAGACCTTCAGACTGCATGTGGATTTTTTATTTTTTTTTATAGGGTCATAACTAGTGGGCAAAGAAATAAAGAAATCCTTAGCTTATATATTACATTTTGCCGCCGGATGAAATCCCAGTTCCTGTTTTTTTTTTTTTTTTTGCAATTATGCAGTGAAGGTTGCGAGTTTAAGTCCTGGGATCACTCCAGGTTAACATACTGCATTACATCCTGCTTTAAGTGGAATCCCCTCCGCATTAACCCATTTGACTGACACGGGCCGACGCCGAACGATCCCAGTGATCCGAAACCATATACAAGGCACTCAGAGCTTTAAAAATCATTAGGAGCTCATAAAAAGCAATTTAGCCGCGTAATACGATAGCCCGGGGGTTCGACCGTACCCCTGGTCGGAACAGCGAGACGGGAATCTTATTTTCCACATTCCTGCTCAGGAAACGATAGAGATGTTGCAGACTCGCTTCTCTTCCCCCGACCCCGTTACCCCTTCATCGCTGTCATTTTATTTTATTTTTTTTAATTCTCGCACCTGTAACCTCAGCCACACTCCCATTAATAAAAGCTCTACACCTCTCCCGGACTGTCCATTAATAAGGAAGTGGCAGCTGTTCCTCTCATCAACAAGACTCGCTCTTCTGGCTGCTTCACCGACAGCATGGTTAATAGCCGCTCCTCGGCTCGCTCTGTTTTCTCTCTATCTCAGTGTTTTGGCGTTTCCATCCCTCTCCGTCTCACTCTGACTGTTCCACTTAAACCTATTTTCCTCCCCTGTCTGTCTCCGCCTGCAGCTCATCTCCTCAGACAATCTCTGAGAGGAGCTATTTCTGCTGATAGTTCGTTTGTCTGTCCCCTGTCCCAGTGTCTCTCTATTTGACATGAAAATGATCAGGGTCATTTTAACATCTCGGTGACTGTTAAGTTCTTTTCGAAAAGTAAAAGAGCTCAGTTTTTCTTGGACTTATAAGATTTCTTAAAATCTTAGTCATCAAATGGAAAAGCTGCATTGTTCAGATTTAAAAAGAGCTCAACCACCATCAACCACCCTTTCTCTCTCTCTCTCTCTCTCTCTCTCTTTCTCTCTGACCCTAAACAGGGGCTACGATGACCCCATCGAGTCGGAGCTAATCGACGAGCGACACCGCTACGGTCCCGGCATGTTCCCCGCCCCACTCGCACAGCCCGAACGAGGCAGCACGGCCAGCCTGGACGGTGGCATCGACGGTAGCTTGGCGCGCCAGGACCCTCGCTGTTGGCGTGACCCGGACCTCCCCGAGGTCATCGCTATGCTGGGCCACCCTCTCGATCCGGTCAAAGCCAATGCCGCCGCCTACCTGCAGCACCTGTGCTACGAGAACGACATAGTAAAGAAAGCCGTGCGACAGCTGAACGGCATCCCGGCTCTCGTGGCCTTGCTCGAGCACCCCAAGGGTGAGGTGCAGCGCAAAGCGTGTGGAGCCCTGCGCAACCTCTCCTTCGGCAAGGACAACGAAAACAAGGCGGCCATCAGGAGCTGCGACGGCATCCCCGCTCTCGTTCGCCTGCTCAGGAAAAGCGGTGACGCTGAGATCCGCGAACTCGTCACAGGTACCACAACTTCCGTTTATTATTTATTGGTCTATATTTAGGTTTTAACAGTCTCATTGCAGTCATTGCTTTTTATTTCTTTATTTTTTTTTTTATCCATGTGTATTTACGGAACAACAACAAAGAACTTCCCGGCTATTTCTAAGACACAACAAATCTACAGTCCCAGAAGACCCCCGTAGCATCCATGTTTAATATTCCTAAACCCTGCATTCTTCTGCCTGCTGCATGCTGGAGCAGCTACGAGAGCGACTAATACCAGCTCTAAGCTTTGGACATGGCAGAAGATGGATATTTTAGTCAAGTTTTAAAGAGGATTTGCTCCAAAATCTGGCCTGCCAGGAGATATTTTGGGGCTGCTGTACTGGTTCTGGATCACGGTTCATGAGTGCTGCTGTCCGTGACAGACTTGATTTGTACGGTTGTTTGATATCAGATATTATTTATATGTTGGTCCTAATATACTGATTGAACATCAGTCTTATTTTTGATATGTTAATGGCAAGCTTTAAAGTACTGACTCTAGATCAGTCGTACTTAAGCACACGCTGTCCAATGTCTGTCACATGAGAAGATATTTTGGGCTGCTGTTCTGGACCAGGATCAGTCTTACTTAGGACGATGTACTGATTTTGGATCAGCCTTAAAGAAGTGTGCCTTGGTAGAAGACGGTTGTTTTGGTTTTAATATCCTGATTGTATGTAAATCTAAACAGAAACACACAGCCCAAAGCCTGGTATACTAGCATATATACTGTAGTTGTGTAAAAGTTAGTGCCCCCTCTTTTTTAATTCCTTTCTTTAGAAAAAGTAATGTTTCTGTGACAAAACATAATACAAATCCTCTGATCATAGCAGGTCCTAGTATTAGACAAATACAACCTCAACATCTTCACCATTTAACAAAAATGAAACCAAAAAGAAAAACATGTGGGAGTTCATGATTAAACTTATTAACTGCTAGATGCCCAGGTCCAGTGGCTACAAACCAAGCCCAAATCATCACCACTCCACCTCCATGCTTGACAGTGGGTAATGATGTGATGCTGTGTTTGGTTTTTGTCAAATATTGCACTGGGCATTAAGGCCAATCAACTCTACTTTGGTCTCATCTGTTCTGTAGGACATTGTTCCAGAAGCCTTCTGGTTTGTTCAGGTGTAGTTTTGTGAACCTCAGTCGTGCTTCCATGTCCTTTTTAGACAGAAGAGGTTTCTCCTGGCAACCCTTCCAAACAATCCTTACTTGTTCGATCTTTTTCTAATTGTGCTGTCATGGGCTTTAACACTGAACATGCTCAGTGAGGCCTGTAGGGTCTGAGATGTAGCGCTTGGATTTTTGTAGTTCTCTGAGCAGTGCACGGTCTGACCTGTGCCGTCCTGTGGGTGAATGTGCTGGAACTGAAGATTGCCAACTGTCTGTGAAGGCTTTTCACTTGTGAATAATCTTTCTTATTGTAGAACAATGGTTTCATGGTTTTATAACGTTTTCCAGACTGATGTTCTGTAAGACCATTGCTTATGTTTCTTTTCTTGGCATTGCGTTAGCACACGCTTGAATGCTCCAAACTAGCAAACTGCCAAAACTTGTGATTTCATAGAGATCTGCTCACCTGCTGATGATCAGTTAATAAATGGATAACGATTAGCAGAACCTGGCTGCAACTTACCCTCTGTCGACGCAGTAATGGGGTACTTAGTATTGCTAGTATTATTTTGTTTGTTTGTCTATTTGTTTGTTAGTTTTTATTTTTTATTTTTTGGCTTCATTTTTGTTAAATAAATAATGGCACGGTGAGAAGGTTATACAGTAGTTTTACACATAATATTAAGAATAAATATATGGACTTGTTCATTTTGGGGAACTTGTTGTCCAGTTAACGTCCCCAAGTCGGACATGAGCTTCCTTTAGTTGGGTGATTGACTACACACTCGTGCAACACCAGATTTTTCAGAGTGATTCTCTGATCCTGGATCAGTTGTTCAGGTTTGCCCAGCTGAGTTAAATCTTCTGGTGATTTCCTAAATGGCCCTAGGAGAGTACAATGGGGGTTTTGTCCCTGTACAGCTAATGCTTTAATCCACTTACAGGTTTTACCTGCCATGCGTTTGCAGAAACACTGAAAATCCAGTAGAGAGGCTGACTGCAGCTCCGACAAACCCCAGAGCTACAGGCTCGCGTTAGCATGTGTGGTCTTAAGGCTTTTAAGTTCCTCTTACCTTCACTCATTTACATTTACTCTTTGATACAAGATGCTTAGAGGCAGAGAGTGGGTGCAGAGCCATCAGCTCTAATCAAACCTCTCTCCTCATGCCCGTAGCAACGTTCTCTCAGTTCTGGCGTTGAAGGTCCCACAATGTTGCAAGAGTAGCCTTTTACTGAAAAATGGACAAACGAGCATGCATTGTGATTTCTTAATCAAGCATAACAATTGTGAATATGGCCGTACTCCAGTGGCTGCCGTTGTGCCCCAGTAGGACAAATGATCAACCCAGAACAGCTTTCGCTGCAGAAATCAGCGAGCACAGCGAAGGCGTGGGATTCCTGCACCATGTGGAAGCCAGTCAACGTTGACCATACCCCAGCTGCGATGATTGCTTTTACAGTGCACTAGACCTTTCAATCAATGCTAAAAATAGCTATAAGTGGGAGGGCCTCGCCCCCAACCCCAAACGCCCAGATGCTGTACTGTATGCTGGTGAGGCCCCAATGAAAACACAAACCCCTCCAAACTATGGGATCGGCGCGAGGAACTGGGCACTGTGCAGCACAATTAAAAATAATTGCAGGTTCTCAAAAATAGAAAGAGTCCAACATGGAGGGTTTCATTCTATTTAGTGAAAAACCTCAGTAGCCCACATTTCCCTCCGAGGACGGTCTACTCATAGCCGTGGCTAGTTTTGCGCACTCTTCCTTTTCTTTTCATTCCAGCAGCCATTACCACATTAAAATGTAATGAAAAATGAAGAATGTCAGTAATGCTCTCAGTATGTGCTGGACCTGCTCCAGTGTTCTTCACATAAAACTCTCCACATAGAGAACGGCTGTGCTTGAACAAACGCAAGGAAACCGAGTTCTTGTCCATATTCCATCCTCGTCGAAGCAGAGCGCTGGGTGGCATTTTAGAAGAATACCTACATTTTCTGCTTTTCTTTACTTTCCTGACATCCGCCCGCTTCGTCACCTCCACTCAGTCTGGGCCGTAACAGCACCTCTAATGAATGGCCCGTGAGGGCAGCATGTCTTTTGCTCCTTGCAAAATTGAATTAGCTGGGAGGCTGCGGTGCAGAGCAGGAAACTGCAAACCCAATAAAGCGACACACACACACACACACACACACACACACACACAAACACACACACACACACACACACACACATATATGCCTACAGAGCTTCCTCAGGGCACGCCACACACATTTCCTTCTCCTTTTATGGATTTGATTTCTGAGCAATTCAGCTGAGGGGAGTTACTGAAAAACAGGTGACCTCACATAGCAGGTTCAGTGTAATCAAAGGTCATGCAAGGGCATCCTGGTCACCTTATAAAAGCTGCGCCTGTCGAGCTAGGGTCGTGTAGAGCCAGGGATATATAAAATCTTTTAGAGAAAAACACACTTGGAATGTTATATAGTCAGGCCCACGAGCATATACAGAACACTCGCGCTTCATACACCTCGCAGGTGCTGGGTCCGACGACCTTTTGCTTTCAGAATTGTCTGAACTCTTTGTGGCATAGATTCAACGAGGTGCTGGAAACATTCCATAGTCACATGATCGCATCACGCTGTTGCTGCAGATTTGTCGGCTGTGCATCCAGGATGTGAATCTCCTGTTCCACCACGTCCCTAAGGTGCTCTATTGGATTGAGATCTGGTGACTGTTGAAGTCATTTGCGTACAGTGACATGAACATGGTCATATTCAAGAAGCCAGTTTGAGATGATTTTACTTTAGTAAAATGACACGTGATCCTCTGATCATATGGCATAATTATGACTAACCCTAGGCTATGGTATTTAAACCATGGTCAATCGGTCAGTGTGTAGCAAGATAATGTGCCTCTTATCATTAAACCATAACCACCACCCTGAATCGTTGATATAAGGCAGGATGCTTTTGATGTGGGTGTGTGGCGTCAGGGGCATAAAGAGTTAATGTGGAGTCAGGGGTGTGTGGAGTCAGGGGCATATAGAGTCTTGTGGAGTCAGGAGTATGTGGAGTCAGAGGCATATAGAGTCCTGTAGAGTCAGGGGTGTGTGGAGTCATGGGCATATAGAGTCTTGTGGAGTCAGGAGTATATAGAGTCATGTAGACTCAGGGGCATATAGAGTCTTGTGGAGTCAGGAAGTATGTAGAGTCAGGGGCATATAGAGTCTTGTGGAGTCAGGGGTATGTGGAGTCAGAGGCATATAGAGTCATGTAGAGTCAGGGGCATATAGAGTCTTGTGGAGTCAGGGGCATATAGAGTCTTGTGGAGTCTTGTGGAGTCAGGGGCATATAGAGTCTTGTGGAGTCAGGGGCATATAGAGTCTTGTGGAGTCAGGAGTATGTGGAGTCAGAGTCATGTAGAGTCAGGGGTATATAGAGTCTTGTGGAGTCAGAGGAATATAGAGTCATGTAGAGTCAGGGGTGTGTGGAGTCATGGGCATATAGAGTCTTGTGGAGTCAGGAGTATGTGGAGTCAGAGTCATGTAGAGTCAGGGGTATATAGAGTCTTGTGGAGTCAGGAGTATGTGGAGTCAGAGGAATATAGAGTCATGTAGAGTCAGGGGTGTGTGGAGTCATGGGCATATAGAGTCTTGTGGAGTCAGGAGTATGTGGAGTCAGAGTCATGTAGAGTCAGGGGTATATAGAGTCTTGTGGAGTCAGGAGTATGTGGAGTCAGAGGAATATAGAGTCATGTAGAGTCAGGGGTGTGTGGAGTCATGGGCATATAGAGTCTTGTGGAGTCAGGAGTATGTGGAGTCAGAGTCATGTAGAGTCAGGGGTATATAGAGTCTTGTGGAGTCAGGAGTATGTGGAGTCAGAGGAATATAGAGTCATGTAGAGTCAGGGGTGTGTGGAGTCATGGGCATATAGAGTCTTGTGGAGTCAGGAGTATGTGGAGTCAGAGTCATGTAGAGTCAGGGGTATATAGAGTCTTGTGGAGTCAGGAGTATGTGGAGTCAGAGGAATATAGAGTCATGTAGAGTCAGGGGTGTGTGGAGTCATGGGCATATAGAGTCTTGTGGAGTCAGGAGTATGTGGAGTCAGAGTCATGTAGAGTCAGGGGTATATAGAGTCTTGTGGAGTCAGGAGTATGTGGAGTCAGAGGAATATAGAGTCATGTAGAGTCAGGGGTGTGTGGAGTCATGGGCATATAGAGTCTTGTGGAGTCAGGAGTATGTGGAGTCAGAGTCATGTAGAGTCAGGGGTATATAGAGTCTTGTGGAGTCAGGAGTATGTGGAGTCAGAGGAATATAGAGTCATGTAGAGTCAGGGGTGTGTGGAGTCATGGGCATATAGAGTCTTGTGGAGTCAGGAGTATGTGGAGTCAGAGTCATGTAGAGTCAGGGGTATATAGAGTCTTGTGGAGTCAGGAGTATGTGGAGTCAGAGGAATATAGAGTCATGTAGAGTCAGGGGTGTGTGGAGTCATGGGCATATAGAGTCTTGTGGAGTCAGAGGCATATAGAGTCAGGGGTGTGTGGAGTCAGAGGCATAGAGTCTTGTGGATTCAGGGGCTTATAGAGTCCTGTAGTGTCAGGGGTGTGGAGTCATGGGCATATAGAGTCTTGTGGAGTCAGAGGCATATAGAGTCATGTAGAGTCAGGGGTGTGTGGAGTCAGGGGCATATAGAGTCTTGTGGAGTCAGGGGCATATAGAGTCTTGTGGAGTCAGGGGCATATAGAGTCATGTAGAGTCAGGGGTGTGTGGAGTCAGGGGCATATAGAGTCTTGTGGAGTCAGGGGCATGTAGAGTCAGGGGTGTGTGGAGTCAGGGGCATATAGAGTCTTGTGAAGTCAGTAGTATGTGGCGTCAGAGGCATATAGAGTCATGTAGAGTCGGGTGTGTGGAGTCAGGGGCATATAGAGTCTTGTGGAGTCAGGGGCATATAGTCATGTAGAGTCAGTGTTTCCAGCTAATGTAATCAGTGTAACGAGTATTGGAGGAACACTTTTGCACTACATGGAGTGACTTTGTACTTAGACTTTGGTTCTTATTACTCCTACACATTAAATGAGAATAGAGTTTTCTCAGCACGTCTTTATCTTTATATACAGCCTTTGATTTACTGTTTCTCTGGCTTTACTTGTCTCTCACGGAGCTTATTTAAAAGATGGTCTTTGTCAGACATTTTTGTTTTTTTAATCCCTGCAGCATCTGAATGCTCGCAAACTCATAGGCCGCAAGCCACATTCAATAGCGTTCCTCCTCATAAGACTCGATCAACTTATTACCACACATATTAACCAAACCACCAGGGTTTAGAAAAAAACATCATGCAATCCAGCGCTCCAGGAAAAGCTCCCACGTCATGGGTAATATAATGATTTGGATTTTAATGGCTGTTTCTGGTCTGAACCTGCCTCGGACTCTCTTCCTCAGGGAGCCAAATGTACTGTTCCTACATGTTGACGTACACATGCCGAGGTAGGTTTTATTGGTTTAATTTTCAAATGAAAGAGCCCAGGTGTGCTATTTTTACATTTGGACACGTTTCTGACGGTGCGGATCCAGCCGGATCGGGATGGAGGAGAAACGTTTACGAAACAGAAAGGGGCCGAGGGCACTCCAACCAGAACGTCATGACGCACGTCGCTCCCATAAATCTGTGCGCCTCCTTCAAGTTTTGAGAATAAACCACAAAGTCATTTCACTATGTTTTTTTTTTTTTCCCAGTAAGACGCGTTCCTATTGCATTTGTATTTCTCTCATGATCATGGGAAACAAGCTTTGATGATGCGAGTGACTCCAGATGACATGTGGAACCTAGAAAGATGCCACTTCTGAGCGTTTTCTTTGTGCAGTAATCAAGTAGTGAGAGATCTGAGCGAAAGTCAGAAACTTTTCACTACATGACATTGATTTCAAAGCGCTTTCCTCCGACGCCTGTTACTTCTACTTGTTTTTTCTATCAGCTGCATGTCCTTCCTTCTCTACAGTTTTCTTTTTCTGTTTTCTGACAGGAACGTTGTGGAATTTATCCTCGTACGAGCCGTTGAAGATGGTGATCATAAACCATGCGCTGCAGACCATGACCAACGAGGTGATCATCCCGCACTCGGGCTGGGAGGCTGAGCCCAACGAGGACTCGAAGCCCCGGGACGCCCAGTGGACCACCGTCTTCAAGAACACGTCCGGGTGCCTGAGGTACTCGCCGGTCCTCGCCAAACAGTGCAGTTTTATATATGACGACTGACCTTTTATTGAGCGCGGTAACTCAGCGTCTGAAACAGAGCAACAGAGCATAAGTTTAGTCTCAGACTTTAAAGGGCTTTTAATTAAGAAGCCACATCGACAGAGGGTTTTAATCCAAGGTCAGGGTGTCAACTCCTTCCCTTAATCATCTCAATAGCTCCACCGTGTCAGTGATGCAGCCTTAGTCTCCGAGTTTGCGCACAGCACCTCCCCCCCCACCCCCAATCTTTTACTAATTTGTTTTCACATGGTCCGTGGGGACAGAAGAGAGGCATTTAAGCAGCGTTTAGCCACAGCCGTCCATTAACTAGCCACTCACTGCTGTTAGCAAAAGTACTAGCAGAACAAAGGCTTCTTTTTTTTTTTAATTGCAAGGGCTTTTAAGAAGAAAGCAGATAAGTGAATTAAATGAAAAGCCCTAAAATTAGAAGGTGCTTGAAGTTACTTAACGAGAGTGAGTGAAGAATATTTGACAAGAGTTTTGTTTTTTTGGACCTTTTCTCCAAAAACACATCAGATCCAGGTTTGTTGAATCACAGTGTTATTTACACCACACATCTGAGAGCTAGCACAATAGCTAATTGCAGCCTTGCTAGCTATAATCTATAGTCCTAGACGTTTGCTCAAGTTTCTCGTAATTGCCTGTACACAGTGTTCTTATGATCAAAGCGCTCGCGTACCTGTTAGTGGGTTTGCTGAATCCAAGTGAAATCGATATGTTTGCTGTGTTGTTTGCTCACCTGATCACGGAGAAGATGAAAGCATCGCTAAATAAATAATCAGTTAATTATACAATTAGTTTGATGTTCCGAATCTCCAAAACACACAATAAACACACAATGATAGATTTACAGCGTTGTCCTTTGGTCCGGGTTGCATTTAGCTGTGTAGGAAACACATGATATGACTCACCCACAGGAAGAGATTCAAAGATTTATTGCAAAGATTGAAATCGTGGAAGTGATTTGATTCAGAGGTGAATCATTTTCTCACAAGAGTCTACTTCCTGAGTTTGATTCTATATAGACTCACAGGAAGTAGACTCTTGTGAAAACATGAACTCTTGTTCACGCTCTGCAGGTGAGTCAATTCAGAGTTGAGGCAGAGTTCAGTCTCTGCAGGTGAGTCGTTTCAGGGTTGAGTCAGAGTTCAGTCTCTGCAGGTGAGTCGATTCAGGATTGAGTCAGAGTTCACTCTGTGCAGGTGAGTCGATTCAGAGTTGAGTCAGAGATCACTCTCTACAGGTGAGTCAACTCATCTGTAGAGAGTTCACTCTCTACAGGTGAGTCGATTCAGGGTTGAGTCAGAGTTCACTCTCTACACGTGAGTCGATTCAGAGTTGAGTCAGAGTTCACTCTCTACAGGTGAGTCGATTCAGAGTTGAGTCAGAGTTCACTCTCTACATGTGAGTCGATTCAGGGTTGAGTCAGAGTTTTCACAGTTTGAGTGCAGGTTTTCACTCTCTGCACTTCAGAGCTGAATTACTTTCTTGGTAGAGTTCACTTCTTGCAGGTGAGTCAGTTCAGAGTCAAATTAATGTCTTACAACATTTCACTCTCTGTAGGTAAGTTGATTCACAGTCAAAGTAACGTTGTGCTGCTGTATATTTCACTCCATGTTGGCGAAGTGTGTTAGAGTTGAGTCACTTTCACACCAGAGTTCATTTCCTGTAGATGAGTCGAATTACCTGTGTGAACAGTTTATTACATTTTAGTGTGTGTGTGTGTGTGTGTGTGTGTGTGTGTGTGTGTGTGTGTGTGTGTGTGTGTGTGTGTGTGTATACACAGATGTCAATAGTCACACCACCGTTGATGCTATCATGTGATCGTTAGAAGAGAGGAGCATATATTTTTCACTTTGAAGAGCATATACATTTTTTGGCTGACTCTGTAGATGGTTATACTATATACACACACACATCCAATTTAGTTGTTTCATTTTTGTTTTTTAGGATGGCATAGTGTCCTATAAGCTGAAAAAGAAGAATATGTGAATGATATGAGGTCCTGTAACCGCTTAATTTATGGTAGAT
>JAAGKR010003754.1:27714-70200 GCA_011419295.1 Clarias macrocephalus
ATTGAAATCGTGGAAGTGATTTGATTCAGAGGTGAATCATTTTCTCACAAGAGTCTACTTCCTGAGTTTGATTCTATATAGACTCACAGGAAGTAGACTCTTGTGAAAACATGAACTCTTGTTCACGCTCTGCAGGTGAGTCAATTCAGAGTTGAGGCAGAGTTCAGTCTCTGCAGGTGAGTCGTTTCAGGGTTGAGTCAGAGTTCAGTCTCTGCAGGTGAGTCGATTCAGGATTGAGTCAGAGTTCACTCTGTGCAGGTGAGTCGATTCAGAGTTGAGTCAGAGATCACTCTCTACAGGTGAGTCAACTCATCTGTAGAGAGTTCACTCTCTACAGGTGAGTCGATTCAGGGTTGAGTCAGAGTTCACTCTCTGCAGATGAGACAATTCAGGGTTGAGTCAGAGTTCACTCTCTACAGGTGAGTCGATTCAGAGTTCAGTCAGAGTTCACTCTCTACAGGTGAGTCGATTCAGGGTTGAGTCAGAGTTCACTCTCTACACGTGAGTCGATTCAGAGTTGAGTCAGAGTTCACTCTCTACAGGTGAGTCGATTCAGAGTTGAGTCAGAGTTCAGTCTCTGCAGGTGAGTCGATTCAGAGTTGAGTCAGAGTTCACTCTCTGCAGATGAGTCGATTCAGGGTTGAGTCAGAGTTCACTCTCTACATGTGAGTCGATTCAGGGTTGAGTCAGAGTTTTCACAGTTTGAGTGCAGGTTTTCACTGAATTACTGAATTCGCTGAATTACTTTCTTGGTAGAGTTCACTTCTTGCAGGTGAGTCAGTTCAGAGTCAAATTAATGTCTTACGACATTTCACTCTCTGTAGGTAAGTTGATTCACAGTCAAAGTAACGTTGTGCTGCTGTATATTTCACTCCATGTTGGTGAAGTGTGTTAGAGTTGAGTCACTTTCACACCAGAGTTCATTTCCTGTAGATGAGTCGAATTACCTGTGTGAACAGTTTATTACATTTTAGTGTGTGTGTGTGTGTGTGTGTGTGTGTGTGTGTGTGTGTGTGTGTGTGTGTGTGTGTGTGTGTGTATACACAGATGTCAATAGTCACACCACCGTTGATGCTATCATGTGATCGTTAGAAGAGAGGAGCATATATTTTTCACTTTGAAGAGCATATACATTTTTTGGCTGACTCTGTAGATGGTTATACTATATACACACACACATCCAATTTAGTTGTTTCATTTTTGTTTTTTAGGATGGCATAGTGTCCTATAAGCTGAAAAAGAAGAATATGTGAATGATATGAGGTCCTGTAACCGCTTAATTTATGGTAGATCGATTTACATAGGATCTTTGTCCCTCCTGAGGTCTGTAACAAAATGATGACATTTCTATCTAACCTGTATCACTTAACCTCTGGATTACTATTAATTTATTTTTATATCTCTTTAAAGCATATTATTCAGTAACCGCTATGAATAATTCAGTGACTACACCAAATCTAATAGGAATGGCATGTCGTTATGAGAGTGAGGAGTGTGTAAGTCTGGACCCTGAGCTGATCAGAACTGTAAGGGTATTAGCTAGTTCTTCATTTTCACACAAAAAAGTCAGATTCTCTCCTAACTCATGTGAACACATCTCAAGCTTGCGTGGATTTTTTTGGAGTTATGAGAAATCCAGAGTGTTAGGGATTTCACTGACATGGTTTAACTTGTATCTGAAAATTGCTTGACTTTTTTTTTCTAAAAAAAATAAATAAATAAAAAAACACCTACATAATGCCGAGAAAGCTTTTCAATCCAGCGATTAGATCTTGCTCTGAAGAGCTCTTTGTGCCATGGTGTAGAAACGTTTCCTGAAGTATGAGCAGCCAATCAGATTACAGCCAGCCAGAGCGAAGCCTAAGCGTACCAGCCGTGATGAACTTGACGGGTCGTTCGTCGTAGCAAATAAAGCAGCGACTTCCGTTTCGAGTCAGTAAGGGGGGCTAAAACTTTCTCACTTCTGCATTTTAACCTCCCTTTTAGCAGTAACGATATTATTCCATACCGGTTGCCCCGCCGCACGAACAGGACACGACACACGCTGAACCCTGTGCGATGAGAATGAAAGTAGGTTCGGAGCGCAGAGACGTGACAGCGCTGCTGTTTTTCTGCAACAGTAAAGAGCAGGATAATGTCTCTGTATTTGTTCCACACCTCAGTGTCGGTCGAATGGCTGAAATCGATCCTCGCGGCCTCGCTCCCTCCCTCCCTCCCTCTCTGCATCAGAGCTCTCATTAGCAGCTTTTCTCCGAACATTTCAGCAGTACGGCTCCTGATTAAAGCTCCTCATCACTCTGCTGTGTCAGGACCAAAGTCTGTAAGGTTTCTGTGCTTCGGCCCATCTGGAGTTCGCTTCTCCAAGCTTCACTAAGGGTTCTTTGGTTTGTGCCATCTGGAACATTTTAAGTTTTATTATTATTTTTTATATCTGTTCAGCATCCCTTAAGGTTTTTTTGTTTGTTTGTTTGTTTTATTCAGTCTCAAGCAGTTAAAGGTTGTTTTATTTTTTTAGCATCCATGAGGGTTCCCTGGTTTATTTAATTTAGAGCAATTAAGGTTTTTTGGGGTGATTTCAGTTTAGCATCACTAGGGGTTCTTAAGTTACCATTCGTTAAACACCACTAGGGGTTCTTTGGTTTGTTTTGTCTACAGCAATTAAGGGTTCATTGGATGATCTTTGTTTGACTGGCCTAAAGGTTTTTGGGTTATGTCGTCTGGAGCAGTTAAGGGTTCTTTAGTTGATCCCAGTTTAGCATCGCTGAGAGGCTCTTTGGTTTATTCCATCTGCAACAGTTAAGGGTTCTCCGAGTGACCTCCTTTTACCATCCTTAAGGGTTCATGCCATCTGAAGGGTTGTTTGGTTGTTATCACTTTAGTATCCCAAAGGGTTCTTGGGTTAACATCCATTAAGCATCCACAAGGGTTCTTTGGTTTGTTACTGTACATCTGGAGCCATTTTGGGTTGTTTAGGTGATCTCCATTTAGCATCCTTAAGGGTTCTTGGGATAACATCCATTAAGCCTCCCCAGGGGTTCTTTGGATGATGTCTGGAGCCATTGAGGGTTTTTTGGGTGATCTCTGTTTAGCAACCCTATGAGTTCTTGGGATAACATCTATTAAGCATCCATAAGGGTTCTTGCGGTGATCTTCGTTTAGCAGACTTAAGCGTTCATGGTTTAACATCTGTTAAGTTTCCCTCTTAAGGCGTTCGTTGGTTTATGCCATGTGGAGCAGTTAAGGGTTCTTCAGTTCTTCTCAGTTTAGTATTTCTAAGGGTTTTTGGGTTAACATCCATTAAGAATTCATAAAGCTTCTTGATTTTATTCCGTCTGGAACACTTAAGGCATATTTGGGTGATCTTTATTTAACATCCCTATGGGCTCTTGTGTTTATTCCATTTACTGTTCTTCAGGTGTTTTTTTCTTTTATTTATCACCGGTCCCCTCTAGCATCCATTCAGGTTCCTTGGTATTTCCCAACAAAGCACCATTTTGAGGTTTATTTTGGCATTTTTTTATGATGATGTTGCGCCCTTAAGGGTTCCTTGTTATTGTTAAGGGGAAGTCCTGAAAGTACGGTATAGGGGCTTAAAGCTGAGGATTCCCCAGCTAATGTTCCTAACAGAACCCTCTCAGAAAGCTTGAGTTTGTGTTATAGCCATCTGAAGAACCCTTTAACGTGTTTAGAAACCCCCAACCCCCCCCCACCCCCAAGGCTGCAGCAGTAATAGTGTGAGATGATTGAGATGAGAATCAGCCTCAGATTAGTTAATAACACGGAGGATGGTGTAGGTGAGTGCAACTCGTACTGTATTAATGTGGAACCGAAACATCTGGTCCCTCTTGCTGTCCGTTCATCCGTCTCTGTCCTTCTCTCTCTATGTCCATCTGTAGCCCTTTCTCTTTCGCTTGCTCTCAGTAACTGTCCCCCTCTTGGCATGTGGCTCTGATTAACTGACCTTAAGGACCGCAGGGACTGATAAGCCTGAAATTGCATTCCTCCTCCATCCCTCGTTCATTTTCAGCATTTCTCCTCTGTCTCTCTGTCTCTTTCTCTCTCCTGCCTTTTGCCCTCTAGCAGTTTAATCAGTATAATCAGACTTGGCTTTGACTTCAGAGCTTGTCCGCCAAGGAGAGTTAGACAGAGATACACACACACACGTACACACAGTCCTAGAGGTTGTAGAACACACTCGGGAATATGAGCACGGAGGCTCTGCGCCCGTGTGTCGCCAGCTCCCGATGCCACTCCATCTCCATCCCCACCACTCTGCCAAGTATCCATGGCAACTGTAAGCACCGACATCTGTTGCCTAGGAAGCAGCTCAGAGCCCGAGCCTGATTTGCCACGAGCTGCGTGCATGGCACAGCTGAAGCTGAAGGGTGTGTGTGCATGTGTGTGAGAGAGAGACACGCGTGTCTGTGTGTGCAGGATGAAATACGACGTCATCATCATAGTGGACGTTCACGCGGGCAAACAATGGCACAAAGTACAATAGTTCTGTAAGCAGAGTTGTAATTTTCCACAGATCTGCTTCATGTATATACACACCTTACACACAGATACAGTTTTAGTGTTTGTGTATTTATAAATGCACTATATTGACAAAAGTATTCACGCACCCATCCAAATCACTAAATTCAGGTGTTCCAATCACTTCCATGGTCACAGGTGTATAAAATCAAGCACCTAGCCTTCCTCGCTACTAAATATTCCACCGTCAACTGTTAGTGGCATTATAACAAAGTGGAAGCGATTGGGAACGACAGCAACTTAGTCACAAAGTGGTAGGCCACGTAAAATCACAGAGCGGGGTCAGCAGATGCTGAGACACATAGTGCGCAGAAGTGGCAAACTTTCTGCAGAGCCAATAGCTACAGACCTCCGAACTTCGTGTGGCCTTCAGATTATCTCAAGACCAATGCGTCGAGAGCTTCATGGAATGGGTTTCCATGGCCGAGCAGCTCCAAGACTTCACCAAGTGCAATGCAAAGCATCAGATGTAGTGGTGTAAAGCACGTCGCTACTGGACTCTAGAGCAGTGGAGACGTGTTCTCTGGAGGGATGAATCACGCCTCTTTGTCTTTGCCTGGGTTTGGCGGTTGCCAGGAGAACAGTACTTGTCTGACTGCATTGTGCCAAGTCTAAAGTTTGGTGGAGGGGGGATTATGATGGGGACGGGAGGTTTTTCAGGAGTGAAAGTTCCTTAGTTCCAGTGAAAGGAACTCTTGATGCCTCAGCATACCAAGACATTTTGGACAATTTCATGCTGCCATCTTTGTGGGAACAGTTTGGGAATGGCCCCTTCCTGTTCCAACATGACCGCGCACCAGTGCACAAAGCAAAGTCCATAAAGACATGGATGAGCGAGTTTGGTGTGGAAGAACTTGTCTGGCCTGCACCTCAACCTGGTAGAACACATTTGGGATGAATTAGAGCAGAGACTGTGAGGCAGGACTTCAAGTCCAACATCAGTGTCTGACCTCACAAATGAGCTTCTGGAAGAATGGCCAAAAATTCCCATAAACACACTCCTAAAGTTTGTGGAAAGCCTTCCCAGAAGAATTGAAGCTGTTATAGCTGTAAAGGGGGCGGGGCCAACATCATATTAAACCCTATGGATTAAGAATTGGATGTCACTCAAGTTTATATGCATGTGAAGGCAGGCGAGCGAATACTTTTTGCAATATAGTGTACATACTGTACCCTGGTAGTGAATATAACAACTTTGTAGTTTTGTAGTGTGTGCTTATTAGTGTTAATGCTGCAGTTGCATGTGTGTGTGTGTGTTTGTGCAGGAACGTGAGTTCGGATGGAGCGGAGGCACGCAGGAGGCTGCGGGAGTGCGAGGGTCTGGTGGACGCCCTGCTCCATGCTCTGCTCTCAGCCGTGGGGAAGAAGGACATGGACAACAAGGTGAGACTCGAGACGTCAGCACCACCTTCGGCATCTTTCCAACCCGCTAATCTGTGGAGTTCTCTGTCTTTCCCCTCAGTCTGTAGAGAACTGTGTGTGCATCATGAGGAACCTCTCGTACCACGTGCACAAAGAAGTCCCGGGAGCGGAGAAGTTCCTGGACCCGTCGTCTCTGCAGGCTCCGGGCTCCACGGGAACTCACAGGAAGAAGAAGGACGACGCCGGCTGCTTCGGCGGCAAGAAAGCTAAAGGTCGGTCACCTTCCCGGAGAGACTTCAGGTTATAGAAATGAAAACTGAAAAATGAAAAGGAGTTCCTCAAACCTCAAAAGAAAATGAGTTGTGATTAGTCACACAGTACGCGCTGCTCTGTGTGTAGCCTAGCAGTGGTGACTGTTGCGCGTCTGTGGCCCTGTGCGATGACTCAGGAGCGGTTTAATCGGCGGTGCGAGCTGACTCAGACGCCGTGTGTGTGTAAACAGTGCCTTGATCGGGTGGGCGTTTTGTAGAGCGTGCCAGGGGTAACCGGCTCCTTCCACGTGGTCAGGAATGACACAGATGCAGCTGCAAGAAGTCGGAAATAATAATTCCCCAGTCCCTGGGCAACGCCAATTAACCTGTAGCATCAAAAAATCCCTTCATGTTTAATAAATCACACTGAACGTAGATAAGAGATAACAAGGGCTTGCGAGGGCTGGTGCACGCCAGAGACGGAAATGACCCGCTTTTGAGCGCTGAGAAAACCTTCCAAGCCGAGTTAAAATAAATTAAAGAAATGGATCGCACTTAGGTTTGTGCACAAAATTAGTGAGCGGAGCAAAACACCTCAGAACCTCAGCAAATGTAAATCACGGCTTTAAAGTGCACGATTATTACTTTGAAGTGGTTAGTGCAGTCTGAGTAAGTATTTAACCAGAGCAAAGCTTCATATATAGTGTATATACAGTATATATATATACACACACACACACACTTCTTTCGCTCCCACACTCTCACACACATTTATACCATGCCTCTTCTCTTCTCTTCTTTCCCTCTGCTCGTGCTTGGCCTGCTGTTGCTCTGGCCAACTCTAGAGGAATGGTTTAACCAAGGTGAGTTTCTCCTTCACGTCCTCTCCGTCCGTCTCCTGGTGTGTGTCGCGTGTCGCAGTGTGACACGGCCATCTTAGAACCCAGAGTCTTGTTCGTCATATCATTTAGAGTCATGCGTGTGTAATGTATACTGTGAGTGTGTGTGTGTGGTGTGTTGGGATGATCATTAGACCTCTGTGCTGAAGATGTATTTCCTCTCATGCATTATTAAGAGGGGGTTCCACTCCGGAGAGCCTCAGTCATTAGAGAGGCGTGTGCGTGTGCGTGTGTGTGTGTGCGCGAGAGAGAGTGAATGTCTGAGATGGACGTGACATTTACTCTCCTGTAGTTCTCGGCTCTCACGCTCTTTCTCACAGCCCTCGCTCTCTTTCCTCAGGGAGGAGAAACGGGGAAAACGACAAGAACTACGACACCATGGACCTCCCGAAGCGAACCGAGCCCACCAAAGGTACGTGCTGGAGCGTCGACACGTCTCGTACACGTCCGAATGTTCTCCGACTTTTTGTTTCAGTTCCCAGAAGCACTGTTTTTTTTTTTTTTTTTTTGTATGTGTGTGTCAATGTAAAATAGGCTTTTGTTTAATTCACAAGCTCGCGTGTGAAGCCATTCTCAGAACGCTTTCTTGCTGGGGTTCGAGAAACTGCAGACGCCCACCCTTACACACCTGTTCTCTATTTTTCTTACAAAACAGAGCCATGAGCTTTACAGAGCGATATAATTATGCACACAGCATGTCGAAATGCAAGCTTTTGTACCAGTCAGATGATTAGCAAACATGGCTAGTTCAGAAATAAATGCTAAACTTCAGACAGTAGACGTGTTTAGACTGTGGACCGCTCTGAAGTCGGCCATCTTGGATATCAGTTAGTCCTTCTCCCCTCCCCCCATATTCACTTCAACCTTAATCTGGATCTACTCGTATTTGGAGAAAGTCTTCTATAAGTTGTTAATATTATATATATATATATATACACATATGTGTGTGTGTGTGTGTGTGTGTGTGTGTGTGAGAGTTCTCAACCTTGCGCGCCCCTCCCCCATTGGCGGTCAATGACAAGTCCTTGATTTGTCCCATTAGCGAGGCAGAAAGATGCTCTTTAAACAAGATCGTGACATTCCATGCTGAACTCACACGCGAACTGTTCATCATTTAACAACATTAACGCGACTTTGCTAGCCTGACCAGTAAAGCTTAAACAGGTATCTAGTAGCTAGCCACGCTCCTTAGTAAGCTGGCTAATATTTCATAAAATATTCTCATAATGTTTTTATCGAATTACGCAGTATTAATATGGATCGGGTTGTTTATTTCTCAGCGAGAAAATCAGGACCTCTCACGCGGCTGTCAGGAGGCCGCCGCGACATTTATCGATTCGCAGTCGATTCCCCCTCGCCATTCGCGGTGGACGGGACGTGCTTAAAAGCCACAAACGCGTGGAAAACTCGTCATGCATTATTCATCACTCCGAGGGGAGAAAGGAGACGAGAAGGCAAGGCGGAAGAGATGTAATTAAGGAATCGGCAGGAGGCGGTAATTAGCCGTGAGAGCGCGACAGAGAGGTGCGCGCTGTTGCTGTTAACTGAATCTACCTTTTACCCTTGACCAAGGACATGGTCGCACATCCTCTTTTGTCTCCATCGCTCGCTGTCCCGCGGTGTTCGTCCATAAGCCGCCGAGGATCCGAGCGGAAATTATTTTTAAACAAATGTGGAAAGAGTAAATGGGGGAATAATAGAAACAGCGATCTATAATCTGGTGCCTCATTTCTCCAGGCAGAGCGAAAAACCGACAGAGCGTTTCCTGGGTGATGATGATGATGATGATGATGATGATGACGATGATGACGATGATCACTGGTCACAGGTGGAATCTGAGCGACGTCATGTTCGGTGCTTTATGCTTTACGCAGTGCGCTCGCCTAATGTTTATTTCAGCCATATAGCTTATTGACTTGCATGAGAGAGAGAGAGAGAGAGAGAGCTACAATGAGAAAAGTGTGTTGGGTGGAAGCCAAGCTAATCCCCTACAAAAAAATAAATAAATAAAAACCCCAACAGCGCCTCCCTCCTGAGACAGTACAGCGTGCACGCAATGATAATCAGCACACTTACGATACGGTATTTAATATCCATCTCGCTGACGAGTCCCAGCGGTTTCAGATCGGGTTTCAGAGAGGAGCTGCTCTTAAAAAAAAAAAAAAAACCCTGACCCTGCATTCTGACCCCAGCCTTCTAACTGGGAGGTTCTGACCTGTGCAATAACTTATTCATTTGACCTGCTGTGAGACCTGCGCAATACTGTCGAAGTTGTATATATACTGTATATGCATCTCAATCGATTGGAATATCATTGAAAAGTTGATTTATTTCAGTAATTCAAATCATAAAGTGAAAATCATTTGTTATAGAGTTATTACACACAGACTGATATATTTTGTGTGTTTATTTCTCTTAATTTTGATGGTTAAGGGTAACAGCTAATGAAAACCCAAAATTCAGTATCTCAGAAAACTAGTTCTAAGAGTTTAAGCATGTCGAGCTCTCAGTACTGGGTCGGGGCTTCCTTTGCATGAATTACTGCAGCAGTGTGGTGCGGTATGAAGGCGATCAGTCTTTGGCACTGCTGAGGTGTTCTTGGAAGCCCAGGTTGCTCTGATAGCGGCCTTAAGCTCTTCTGCGTTGTTGGGTCTGGTGTCTCGCCTATTCCTCTTCACAATACCACATAGATCCTCCATAGGCTTTAGGAACACCATGGTACTTAAACCAGGTATTAGTACTTTTGGCAGTGTGGGCAGGTGTCAAGTCCTGCTGCAACAATAGAATCAGAATCTCCATAAAGCAGAGGGAAGCATGAAGTGCTCTAAAACTTCCTGGTAGACGGCTGCGCTGATCTTGGACCTGATAACACACAGTGGACCAACACCAGCAGACGACACGGCTCCCCAAACCACCACTGACTGCAAACTTTACACTGGACCTTGGATTCTGCACCTCTCCTCTCTTCCTACAGACTCAGGGACCTCGATTCACAAATGAAATGGAAAATTTACTCTTAGCTGAAAAGAGGACTTTGACACAGTGATCCTGGATACGTCTGTGTGTGGTGGCTCTTGAAGCACTGACTCCAGCTGCCGTCCACTACTTGGAAATCTCCTCCAAAATCTTGAATTGTCTTTGTTTTACAATCATCTCAAGCTTGTGGTTCTCCTCGTTACTTTTGCACCTCTTTCTACCACATTTTTTTCCTTCCAGGTGAACAGCCACCCTACTGAATCAGACTGAGAGACCATTTAAAGGCTCAGGATACTTGTGCTAGATGGACGCGTCACTGCCAAGGACTACCGAAGCATTCTGGAGGACCACGTGCACCCAATGGTTCAAACATCGTATCCTGGAGGCGGTGCCGTGTATCAGGATGATAATGCAGCAATACTCACAGCAAGACTGGTGACAGAGTGGTTTAATGAACATGAAAGTGAAGTTGAACATCTCCCATGTCCTGCACAGTCAGCAGATCTAAATGTTATTGAGCCACTCTGGGGTGTTTTGGAGGAGCGAGTCAGGAAACGTTTTCCTAATTTCACTGAATTTAGTCTTGAGTCTTGAAAAAGCCACACCTCATATACTAAAACCATCAGGAACTGGATACACCTGCTTCGTTACTACTGACAGTGTTATATACCACACCCAGTTCACCTGGGCCACGCCCCATGAATCCACCTCAGTGAACAGGCTAATATCCAGCGTGCTGCCGTGTGCTCTGGCCGTCCTGGACACTAATTAATTAGAGGAGTAAATGATATCGACAGCTCCTCTGTGGACAACGTGCCTTTCGGTCTCCACCCGGCTGCCTGTCTGATTGGCGTCTGATTAGACACGTCCTCTTTTCGTAATAAGTTCGATGTGACTGATGCGCATCATTAGCAGGCGTCTTCGCCGGAGCGCCCGGCCGCATTCTGCTTCGTTCAGTTCGGCTTCCGCTCTTACCGGCTCTCCAGCTAATTCAAGACAGCCTCGTGAACATCTGTATTACCGAGCCCCTCCCGTGTGCAATAAAAACATCTGGCGGCGTGTTGAAGGTGGTGTAGAGGGAGTTCCTGTGTCCTCATGTCCCTGTCCTGGCAGTCTGCTGCGTGTAAACGTGTCTCGGAGCATAAGGGAATTGGTGAGTTTATCAGGGCCGTTTTTCAGTACAGCGGAAACCACACACGGCTTTACGCATCTCCCTCTAGAGTCTCTCTCTCTCTTCTCTCTCCTCTCTCCCTCTATATCTCTCTCTGGCTCAGTCCAGCAGTGTGACACGTGTGTCTCTTCATGCTTCTGCCCCCAGGATTGCTCCGGCTCACATCAGCACATTCTCAGAGGTCATTGAACTCTTGTCTTTTTTCTTTTTGGTAAAGAAGTAAGCGCCAACACTGGAGTTCACTCACTCACACACACACACATATACACAACAGCTTTGGCTGTCCGCTGTCTCACAGTGTCTCTCAGTCTGTCTCACTTAGTGTCTCTCTTTTACTCTATCACGGTGTCTCTCACTATGTCGCGCTGTCTCACTGCATCTTGTACTGTTTCACTATACCTCTGACACTGTCTCACTTCATGTCTCACTCTGTCTCTCTGCCTTTTTTGCTCTTATTGTCTCTCACTTTGTCTCACTGCACATCTCATTGTTTTACTACATTTTTCACCATGACTCACACTCTGTCAGTGTGTCTCTCTCCTTGCTATACTGCCTCTCACATTGTCTTACTGTTTTTTACATCGTCTTCCTACCACTCTCGTTGCAATTGTCACGCTGCTTCTGTCTCACTGCACCTCTCGTTGTCTCACATTGTCTGACTGTCACATTGTCTCTCTCTCTCTCTCACACACACAATGTCTGATTGTCATACTTTCTCTGATACTGTCACAATGTTTCTTGCTATCTTACTTTGTCTCTCACACTCTCACTGTCTTACTCACATTATCTGAGTACCACACTGTCTCTCACTCTGTCTCATTGTTGCTTACACTGTCTCACTCTGTCTCAATCACATTGTCTTAGTGCTAAACTGTCTCTCATGCTGTCTCACTACAGTGCGTCTTACTCACACTGTCTCACTGCCAACTGTGTCATTGTCTCTCATTCTCTCTTACAGCTTCACTCTAGGTCTCTCGCACTCACACTATCTCCCTGTCTCTCTTATTACTGATTTTCCTCTGTCTCATTCTGTTTCTCTCACCCTCACTCCGTCTCTCTTTGTGTCTCTGTCTCTGTCTCATTGCTTCACTAAATGTGTCGCTTATTCTCAGTCTCTCACCGTCTCCCTTTATGTTTTTCTTGGTGTCTCTGTGGGAAACATTACACCTACAGTAGGAATGCCACGTCCTGCACAAGCCTTCTGTTTTTCTGTCTCCTGATTCGCGACCACACACATTGTTTTTCATCTCCTCTCTCCCTCATTCCTCCTAACACGTTCTCATGCTGTTTCTTTCTTTTGCGCCTTGCGTTTCTCCACATTTCTCACCTACTTCTTTTTCTCGTTGCCTTCTCGTCCATCACCGCGACAGCTCTATCGCCGCCCCATGCCTCTCTACCCCTCTCTGTCTCTCTCGACCCGCCCCGCCCCTCCCCGTTCTGACTCTGTGCTGTTATTTCTCTCTCCCTGCTGTGAGAATTCTCTCCCTGGCCCCATGTCGGTGAGGCCCATCACGCCCCGCTAGCCCGGCTTTTCACATTTCAGCACTGCAGCGTGAAGACAAACAGCACGGGCGGAACACCACACGCCGCAGCCACGGATTTCCAAATCTGCCCGTCGACCTTGTGGCTGTTCTCTGATCAGTTTTCTCAGGAATCTGTCAGGAACGAGGTTATCGTGAACGGGGTGCAATCTGATCCTGGGTCAGACCTGTGACGTGGCGTTGAACTGTATATGACTAATCTGACTGGAAAAGTGTTTCTGGGCAGAAGGTTTAAACAAAAAAAAAAAAAAAAGAGAGAGAGAACAGAAATGGAGATTATGCAAATCACCTGGGTGTCGTTTGAGGTTGCCAGATGTGTTTTTTTCCCTTCTTTTCAAGTACGCTCCAAATACAGGACTCTTGAAATGTAGTATTTAATGCCCACAGACACACAGCTCTTTTGGTGACACTTAGTGTTTGTGTGTTTGTGTGTGTGTGAGTGAGAGAGAGATTAAGTCTGAATTTTCTCAGCGGGCGCCAGCTGCTGCCGAACTCCCTCCCCTACCCTGTCGACATGGCAGGCTGTAACACAAGACTGGCAGCTTCATCCTGCTGTGCCTCGCTTGCCAATCATTATCACTCACACACACACACACACACACACACACACACACACATTCAGTCCCTACCCACAGTGCCAGGAGAACACACAGCTTCAGTACAAATGATCATCAAGCAGCGTGCAGCGAGAGATTGTGAGATATCTTCAGAGAAGCAGGGGGAGAGCGGCGCGGGAGAGAGCGGCGTGGGGAATTACGCCGCTGTTTTAGGCTCCTGTGTAGATGTAAGACACCATTTAGTTTTGTCCGTGGTTCTGCAGCACAGCGCGCCGCAGGTTTGGATCCGTTTCAGCGATTGGTCGTAACAGCTGCTAGGGGAATGTAATGTTAATTACACCACACACACACACACACACACACGTTTCCTTTTCCGATCCGTAACGTATCGTAAAAAGATTTTAAGTACAGACTAGAGGTGTGCATCAGAACTATGTAGTGCGTATGAAAAATAAAAGAAATAAAGAAGGGATTCATGTTTAGGCCACACCTGCTTCAGGTTTAAACACAGATGTGTGTACAAATATAGTGCGAGTTTTGTTACAGATGTAACCTGGCAGCCGACGACTTCATCATACTGGTCAGTGGGGGGTGCTAGACACACTGTCGATCGAGCGAGCAAGTGTGTGTGGTGTGTGTCCAAAAACGACTGAGCGAGAAGCTTTAAGCTTAAACATTTCTACGTGGAAACTATTGAGTGGAATCGGACAGCTTTCAGGGGCAATGCAACGAGTGGGTCCAATCACCCAGATTACTCCGCCCCCCCCGCCCACCCCCCCTCTACACAGATTTGGCGCTGTGCGAGTTCCCAAAACGAAAGGAAAATACGACAAGGTGAATCCAGTAAAAGATTCCGCAGATTGTTTTGGACAGTAGAAGAGACGCTGGGAGTTGTGTGAGGTCACAAGATGCATGCTTTAAAGGGGACTGAGGCGTCTTTGTCCCGGGTACAATGTTCCTCGTATCTCCTCCAATAAATGTCTCTATTTGTCATCTTGCATGGCTGGATACTTTTTCCGGAAAGTCCTTGTAGATACACACACAGACTGTACTGTATGTGTGTACGTGTCGGAGACACAGCAGTGGGCGACTTGTGACACTCGTCATTAATCTTGTGTAATTAAGGGGAAGCAAGGCCTTTCCACTCGTCCCATTCTGTGGGAGCGATGCTGCTTTAATGAGAGCAGGTGGGACACTGAGAGAGACACAACACACACAGCTGCATGTCGAACAGCAGCTCTCAGGCTCCTCTGGGTTTCTCCTCAATATTTTTTCTTGAGCGATGATGGATTGTATTGGCTTTGTTTGTTCAACAACTCTTGTAGGATTCGCAGGCCTGGACTCGTTGTGAAAATGTGTAGTTGTAGGACAAAAGGTGCATTTCTCTCTATTAATATCCATTATAATCTATTCATTCATGGAAGGAGTCTCCATTTCCAGGGAGTCGTGAGAACACGCGTGACGGGAATACGAAGCGGAGGTGAGGAGAAGAGCCGAGCGAGATCAGGCGCGGGAACTCAAAGTGCCGTCATGCCCTATTTTTTCTAAATCCGTGAGACACACAGAGCGAAAGAGAGGCAGAGAAACAAACGAGACCGGAAGATGGAGAGAATGAGACGCGTAAACAAGAGCGGTGATGAGAGAACCAAAGCGACTCAAAGGGGGACGAGGAATGAAGAGAAAGCAGGGGAAAGAAAAAAAACTTCCCCGTTCAGCAGATGGTTCCGCGGACGTATTTTTAAACTTTTTTTTTTTTTTTTTTTTTGTAATTGCCGAACTCCTCGGTGTTTATGTTGCTGCGCAGCGACTGGGCTGTCAGATTTGTCAAAACATCACACCTCCTCACTTGGATCCGTTCCCTCTGAAAAACATCTGACTCGTCGACACGTTTGAGTCGAGGCAGATTGCGGACCTCACCCACAGACATCTGTCTCACTCGCTTTCATCCCGCAGCTCCTTTGGTATTTCTCGATGTAAAACGTCGTGGAGTCGGATCTCGAGCCCTCCTGTGTTTTTCAGACTCTTTTTCTCCCACGTGTTCTGCATTTCTAAGCAGTTATTTTTTTCGTACCTCATACAGTACACAGCCTGATGTTTTTTTTTTTTTTTCCTTCTTTAGAGCAGCCATTGTTGCCAAGGTGAAGGTCACATTTGGATGCTAACTGCATCATTTGTGCGCCGTGTCCTGGAAGGGGCGGACCTCCTAGCCTACTCACACTGCGCCCGTCAGTCTTCTTACTCAGCGCAGATAAAAGGCCGTCGCACCTCGCAGTCTTTCTCTCTCTGTCTCTTTCATGCTCGCAGAAGAGATTTGTCAGCGTGACTGGCCCGAGGTTGCCTTGGTGACGCTGGCTGCTGGATCTCCCGCGGGCTAGCGGATGCTAGTCTTTCATTCAGTTACTCTCTGTCTCGCATTCCCGCTCATACCGTCACACACACACACACACACATACTCGCATCCCTCCGTGCTTTCCAGACCAGACTGTTGCTCTGCTGTCTGAAGATAAACAGAGCTCCTTTAACACTCGCTCACAATCTTACAAAACGTCTGTCTGTCCTGCAGAAAAACGTCTCAAGTCACTACTGCAGAAATGCAGCATTCAAGCTCACAGGTAGGAGGGGCATACTCTCTCGGTCACAAGAACCAGTTAGGTATGTAGAAGAGGGCGGATAGCTTTTTTTTTTTTTTTTCCCCCGAAAATGTGTCAGCTTCTTCCTGTGTCCCAGAGAAAATCTGTACCCTTCACTTCTCGGCTGAATTTGTCCATTAGAGCTAACCTGATGCTGTCTTTCCCTCCAGTTTCTACGTTTTGTTTCTCATACCTTTTCTTTATTCCAAAAATCTCTCCTGATGGTCTCGGGGTTCGCGCTTACACAACACAATGTGTCACGCTACAGTCCATCCCACCGTGATTTCAGTTGACCGCAGCTTCAAGCCTAAAGGATAACGATTACGGAGAAGAGACACTGGACGAGATGTGGCCCGGGATCTTTCTCAGTCATGAGTATGGATGAAAATGAAAAGAAGGAAAAGAATGAATGCAGCTGGAACGCCTGCAGCGGAGTCGCTGTTTGATGAAGGAATCAGAAGCAGATGAACTTCCTGGATCAGACGGCGCAGCGGTGATGCCAGGCAGCTGTTAGTGTGTTCTCGCAAAACTTAGCCAAGGAAAGAGAAAACAAAGGTGCTTTTGTTTTCGTGTCCATCTCCCAAAAAACTTCCTCTCAGCAGACAGTTTCTGAAGCCTCAGCCGGACGGCGTGGCGCGTGCGGAGACGCTGCCAGTCTCTCGCTGCCCTTCTGACACACGGAAATAAAGGCGGCGTGCTGGCTCCGGGGATTCCTGCCACACTGAGGGTTGATGTCCTCAACACACACACTCTCACACACGCACAGATACAGAGCCGAGCTTTTAGGATGGACACGAACTCCGTCCTGCTGAGGTTTAATGGACTCGAGCGGCCCGCTCCATTGAGGAGACGCTTCTTAAGAAGCTTTCCAGGTCTCTTCTTCCTCCTTCTGCGTTTTTGTTCATAGATAAAAGATTAGCATGCTTCTTTCTTTTCTTCTTATTGCAACTGATAATGAGCAGGCTCCTCGTTTCATAACAAGTTTTTTTCTTTTTTTTGGTCAATTCATTTGCCGTGCGCTTTTTATAACTCTCTCTCTTCCTCACTTTCTCTCTCTCTCCCTTACTTTATCTCTCGCTCTCTCTCTCTCTTTTTGGAAAGCTTCCAGTTTTTATGTTTTGCCTAAAGGCCGAAAAAAAAAACCCAGAGAGATCAGGATGATGAATTGCGCTTGTTGGTTTATCTCCATCTATAACCATTTTCACTTCCTGTCAGATGGCAACACCTCGAGCAGTGAGCCTGACACCTGAATCAGTAAAGCCTAATTGTTCATTGATGAGCCACTCGGGGACGGACGTTCCTTCATCTTTCATCCTGACGCGCTAACGCGTTTTGTGTTATTGTGCACAGCCGGAATCGGCCCATCAGCGCTCCGTTCCATTTTAATCAGTCAGATATGGATGGTTTACGGTGTATATTAAAAATATCTCAGTATCCTAACTGATCAGGATATCACACTGTACATTTCCCCAGTTTGGCTGCAGATGGAGTACGTGAAGTCAAAGAAAAGGAAGAGGGGAAAAAAAACAAGTCGATCTAGTGTAGTGTTCTTTTTTTATAAGGTGGTGATGAACTTTTCCTAATGACAGCATGTAGTTCAGATGATTGTCAGTGGAACTTTAATAAAAGCTATAAATATAGCCAGATACTTTAGGCTGACTGTATATCATGATTAAGTACGTTCTGAATCTTTTGCTTTTTAGATCACAGGCAGGTGTATAAGCTTTTCACTGCATATCATACTGTGTATGGCTGTGTACAGTATGTGACAAACTAAATTAAATTTGAATCACGCACTTATTCAGCTGCATTGGAGAAGCAACAAAGCAACAACAGTTGTTTTTTGGGGGGTGGAGGGGGATCTGAGACTGGATCTTGACTATACAGTAAAACTTTGGATTGTTAGTCACTCGATCTGCGAGTGTTTTGCGAGACGAGAAAAAATGTGTAATAAATTTTAACTTGATAAAAATACGAGGGAGTTCTTGAAATCCGAACACTGTAGTATGTATACGCTTTGTCTGCCGAGCGTCACGTGATCACAGCTGAGCCAGTGGTGGTTCTTCTCTCTCGTGCATGCTGAGGGATTATGGGTAATCGTCTCCCACACTCTCTCGTCTCAGTGTGCACTCGTCTAAGTATTCTTTTTTATTTTGTGTCCAAGTGTAGTGACTGTGCTTTAGTACTTATTTTGCAACAACGGCCTCTATGAGGAAAAAGTTACAATTCTGTAGCAGTGTCGGAGATCAATCTGTTCAATGACAATGCAACGTCATATTTCCGTGAAATCCTCAAAAGGAGGCAAAAGTATGTGTTATTAGAAAGGTTCCTTGTTGAAGTCACACAAAATGACGACGATTCCAGTGATCAGACTGTGTGAAAGTTGTCTACACAATAAAATACCCCTCCATCTTACTTTATAAATTATTCTCTTCGAAGGTAAAGCGCAGGTTAATTTGTTTCATTTTTACTACACATTTTGTATAAATTATTTTTGTTTGGATGTTTTGGCTTGTGGAATGAATCGTCTGAGTTTACATTATTTCTTATGGGGGAAGTTCGCTTTGATGTACGAGTGTTTTGATATACAAGCATGCTTCCAGAACGAATTATATTTACAATCCAATCCAAGGTTCCACTGTATGTATGTATGTATATGTACAACAATATAAAAACACTGACGATGAATCTCTCATACCAAATAAAAGATTTTCTTGCAAAGAGAAAAAATTGACATGTTTTCAATTGTTCAGCTTTAAACATAGTTTATTTCTGTTTATTTTGCAGATCAAAAGCTAACTACAGTAGGTACATACTGTCATCCTCTGTATAGCTGTGTTTAAATACTGTACGTAAAAGTGAAATCTGGCAGTGCTACCTGGTGCCTAGTATGAAAGCACTCCTAGAGCTGCAGTGACCAATCAGAAAAACTCCCCGAGACGACATGAGGAAGACACTCAAGGAGATATCAGATAATATGATTATAAATCATTACAGATATTTGTTTGTACGTATTTATACTGAGGTCTAGAATCCTACATGAACATGCACTTAAAGCAAGACGCAAACTCCCTACAACAGCAGAAGTGACGCTCCCCGAAACTGCTGCCTGTGCAGCCTTTAGATTCTGTCCTGCAGGGTTATAACACACAGTGTAGCGCTTTCTACTCTCTAATGAATGATTAAGAAGCAACAAAGAACGTGCAGCAGCTGGGTTAAAAATAAATAAATAAATAAATAAAATGCTCGCTCAGCTTTTTTTTTTTTTTTCTTTCTTTCTTTCTTTCTTTCCTCCAGTGTGAGGTGTTTTCCTGGCGCTCCGCATCAGCACCACTCGGGATAACTAATTACATTAATTAGCCTAAAGAGTCCCCCAAGGTGTATATACTGTATGTGCGCGCGTGTGTGTATATTAGCAACTTAGACTGACAAGTGGCTGCTTTGTAGGAGATGTAAGGTAATGTGTGTTAGAGGTGCACACCAGCAGGCGGATGAGTGAGTAATGGTGTACATGGCTGCGCGCCGGGCATAGCGGGGACAGAAGGTCACATCGCAGCGTTCGCCAATTATTCATAATGATCCACCGTCGCTTCTTAACAAGCCAACGGCTACCACTCGCGGCAAAGAGGAACGAGATTACACAGCTCAGTGGATCCGTACAGACGCACAGGGGCACTGCGTGCGAGGGCGCGACGCAAAATTACAGCGTCCTCCCGAGACTGTATCAGAAGATCCTTAAAAATATATATATTGAATGTCTCACAGTTTATCATTTAAGGAAAAACTGATCGTCGTCGTGCACATTCCACAGTCGTCCAAACACCCCGCATATGGACTGTGGATCCCGAGCAGAAGGATAACGTCTCTCCCTCCAGCACGCACAATTAGCTTGACCGCATGTCTGCGCTACAATCTGCTGCAATACAGAAACTCTCTTCTGTTTCGTCGTTTATTTCCGGTAGCTGAGCATGAACGGTTCTCCGTATCCGTGTCCGTTCTGTCCCCGCGCAGCAAGTGATGGCTTCAGGGTGTGTGTGTGTGTGTGTGTGTGTGTGTGTGTGTGTGTGTGTGTATGTGCTTGGCAAAGGGAAACAACAAGGTTCTCATCGCATCCAGAAAGATGTATAATCATAGATAAAACACACACACACTTTCTCTGCCGCTTTGCTCTGTCTCCAGCTTCACGGCGAAACAGAAAGCCCTCGCGCATCAATCACACTCCACTTTAATATGATTTTTGCCCGGGTTAAGGCAGCCAGCCGTTCCACGTCTCCGCAGATGACAGGCCAGGCTAAATGTTCCAGAGGGCCGTGTTCGTCTGGCTTTATCTCCAGACAAGGCGGGAAATGTGAGAAGGGTGTTGTGTATGTGAGGGATTAGGATTCAGCTACAGCCATTAAAATATGTTTATAATTAATTGCCGTCGTTTACACAGCAACGCGACGCCGCTGTGGAGGAGTCCTCCTCCTGCTCTCGGGCCTACATTCTGATTAATGCATGTTAAACTGAGATGTGTGTGTGTGTGTGTGTGTGTAATAGAGATAGAGATACTGCAAATGGATTCCCCTCAGAGACCAGGCGAGCGGTGTGTGTTACCTTACCGAGTCGTGACTGATCAATAGGCGCTCTGCTGCAGTGTCTGAAATCTAATCCCATAATAAATGCAGCAGTGCTGCGCGGCCGCCACCGACTCTACAAGAATGTTAAATTAACACAGGACGAGTCTCAGAGTCTCATGCTGGGATCGGCGTCTTATGCCGGGTTTGGCGTTTGATGTTTCCATCTAGGTTTGGTGTTTTGTTCTGGATTAGGCGTCTCGTGCTGGGTTTTGGTGTCTGATGCACGAGTTGACATCTCATTCTGTGCTCAGTGTGTCATTTTGGGTTTTGGTGTCTCATTCAGTTCAATTCAATTTTATTTGTATAGCGCTTTTAACAACGGTCATTGTCGCAAAGCAGCTCTACAGAATCCAAAGAAAATTATGGGAATGTGTATGAAATGTGAGAAAATGTGTATGAATCAAAATGATCAGATTTTCCCAGGGTTTGGTGTCTCATGCTGGGTTTCGGGATTAATTTTGAGGATGATGTCTCGTGCTGGGTTTGCTGTCTCCTTCTGGGGTTGGTGTCTGATGTTGGTTTTGGTGTTTCCGTTTGTGTCCAAGTTTAATTCTGGATTTGGTTTCTCATGCCGGGTTTGTTGTCTCATTTTGTGCTTATTGTCTCATGCTGTGTTTATTGTCTAATGCTGGCTTTGGTGTCTTGTTCCCACCGTCTCATGCTGGGTTTGATGTCTCATGCTGGGTTTGTTGTCTCATTTTGTGCTCAATGTCTCATGCTAGGTTTGGTGTCTCATGTTGGGTTTGGTGTCTCATTTTGTGCTCAATGTCTCATGCTGGGTATGGTGCCTCATGCTGGGTTTGGTGTCTCAATGTCTCATGCTGGGTTTGGTGTCTCATGTAGGGTTTGGTGGCTCATTTTATGCTCAATGTCTCATGCTGGGTTTGGTGCCTCATGTAGGGTTTGGTGTCTCATTTTGTGCTCAAGGTCTCATGCTGGGTTTGATGTCTCATGTTGGGTTTTGTGCTCAATGTCTCATGCTAGGTTCTGTGTCTCATGCTGGTCTTGGGTTCTCATTCTGTATTTGGTGTCTCGTTCTTGGAGTGTTTCTGTGTCTGGTGTCTCACACTGGGTTTGTTTCTCATTATGGATCATGAATGAATGAATGGGAGAATTAAATGGAGGGAACACAGATGGTAAGAGGGAACAGAGTTGGATGAGTGGCTAAGTGGATGGACTGAGATGGATGGCTAAATGGGTGGACAGTCCGGTGGATTTACAGGAAGATGGATGGGTGGATGGATTGGCTTTTCATAAACACAGCTGCCTTCAGGTTCTCATCACACACTGACTCCAGGTCAGTTTTAATCCTGCTCTTGTAAGAAGAGCTCGCTCTCTCTCTCTCTCTCTCTCTCTCTCTCTCTCTCTCTCTGAGTATTGATTGAGACTGGCAGTGATCGCCGGTGCAGGCGTTCAGTAACAAAGCCTCCATTAAAGCATTAGTCTCTTTTAGAGTTTTTCTCTCATGCCTCGTCACAGCTGTGAAGGTGTTTGAATCTTTTCTGCACCTCGCTAATCACACACTGTGTCTAAAGATCAATTAAAGAGAAGAAATGATGCGTGAGGAAGAATGCAAATCAGAAGAAAAAACCTCTTCTTTTATGTACCTCTCACCAGGAGCGTGTAGCGCTTCACCATATTATGCAGCAAGGGGACGAGATTGATTTTCCCGCTTTGGTGTTTTCCATTTAGTTGACAAAAAAGTGAAACCGTTTGTTATTGTGGAGCGCAGCCAGGATTTACGTCTGTTTGTTTTTTTGTTTGTTTCTTTTTCCTTCTGTAGGCTTCGAATTGCTTTACCAGCCAGAGGTGGTGCGTCTCTATCTGTCCCTGCTGACCGAAAGCCAGAACTACAACACGTTGGAGGCGGCAGCGGGGGCCTTACAGAACCTCAGCGCTGGACAATGGGTAGTGAGTACACACACACACACACACACACACACACACACACACACACACACACACACACACACACAGACACAGACTCATGGGCAAACACAATACCGTTTGTCTGTACCATACTGTGTTTAAACTAGCACAGAGACAGAGAAAGTGAGGAAGGGTGTGTGTGTGTGTGGCCTACATGTGTGCAGCTTTTCTTAGTATCAGACCTGCTCCAGACGCACCTAAGTAGCATGTCGGACCACACACACAAGCTGCACGTGCTTACACTGTGTGCGTGTGTATGTGTGTGTATGTGTGTGTATGTGTGTGTATGTGTGTGTATGTGTGTGTGTGTGTGTGTGTGTGTGTGTGTGAGAAAGAGACGGAGAGAGAGAGAGAGAGATGTCTGCACCGCAAGAGGATTTCAGAGAGCTGTTTCACACTATTTCCAATGCATGTCTTTCATACCTTCTAAAGCTCACTATCTCCTCCTAGTGCTCACTGTACGCTACTGCAGCACTTTAGTTACACCATACACAGCCAGCTGAGCAGACTCTGGCTTTATATTTCTCATGGGGATGATGTGTTAATAAATAAACAGCTCCAGTGTCCTCGGTTCGATGTTAAACTCGGGTTACCGGCTCTCCTCACGTCATTGTAGGTTTCTACTAAAGCGCTTGGAAGAAGGTGGAGCCATCTGTGTAAACATCTAATTGTATTTGCAAACAACAAACTCCTTTTCATCTTGGTCACGTTTATCATTTCCTTACAGTGGTCCAGCTACATCCGGGCGACGGTGCGTAAGGAGAAAGGCTTGCCGATCCTGGTGGAGCTGCTCCGGTCCGACTCGGATAAGGTGGTGCGCGCCATCTCCATCGCCCTGCGTAACCTCTCCATCGACCGGCGCAACAAAGACCTCATAGGTGAGCGCCTCGGATCTACGACACGCCCCCTCGCTGAGCTCTAAATCAAATCCAGGGTCGCTTCTAGCAACTGGAATGCTGAAATCTTAGCGCTTAAACGGCATCCCACTGCCACCTTGGGGATAAATAAAGTTAATCGAGTTAGAAAAAGAAAAAAAAAGCTGCACCTACAGAGGCACGAGAAGAGTTTTGATTTCCAAGGGATACGCCGGGACGTTTGCAATAACGCATCCCGCCTTTGCCTTCACCGCATCTGAAAATTAGATCTAAGGAACGAGCGGCGGTGTTATCCGTCAGCCAAGCGAGGGTATTACTTGATATTTCGAAGCATATGAAATATTAAAGAGGCTGAATCATCTGAAAAGTTCTAATAGAGATGTCGGAGATCACAGTCAAATCTGGTGCGTTGATTACGCAATGCATAACTTTGACTCCGTGTCTGTCACAGGGAGCTACGCCATGAGGGACCTGGTGAGCAACCTTCCGAGCGGTCAGCAGCGTCCGGCCAAGAACCTGGAGGAGGACACGGTGGTGGCGGTGCTCAACACCATCCACGAGATAGTGACGGACAGCTCGGAGAACGCCCGCTCGCTCATCATGGCTCAGGCCATCGATAAACTGGTGGCCATCCACAGGACCAGGTACAATGCTGGTGTAATGTACAGTACAGTGCTGGATTCTGATTGGACAGGAGTTCCGACATCTTATAATCACACTGTAAATCGTAGCTTTAATAAATTCTGAGCACAAACGTTAAATAAAGGCTAAGTTGCTAAGGCACGGACTCCACCGAGAAGCTCGGTGGAAATGGCCATTTGAAGCTCCAGGGGAATCGACGGATTTGAGTTCCTCTGAGCAACCGATCTGTTCCCGCTGCGATGCTTGAACCCTCAGCATTCGAGTACTTTTCTTCTCTATTCCTGCTAGGGTCACATGGACGCAGCGTGGAGCCGCGAAAGCACGAGCGAACACGTTTCAGTCGAGTGCTTTTAGCTTGTACTTTCGCAGCAGAGCTCTGTTCTTTTGTCAGACTTTAAATTACATCCCTGGCGCTGTGTTTCTGCCCCACAGTCAGTCAGCCAGAGAGACCAAGGCTGCTTCTCACATCCTGCAGACGGTGTGGAGCTACAAAGAGCTGAGAAACACCCTGACCAAGGACGGCTGGAACAAAACTCATTTTCAGGTGCGACGCAAGCAGAGATTATAGAGAGTCTGGAGTGAGCAGTCCCTCTTTATCTCTGGCCATCTCTCCTCTTTCATCTAGTTCATTTCCTAGCTCACTCACTCCGTCTCTAAGAGCTTTGTCAGGGGTACTTGAGTGCTTTTAGCGTGGATGAGTTCTGTTCTGTAATAATAGAGCAAACAGCATGTTCCTACACACACTCGCCTACAAACATCAAGCTTTCTCATGAACGCCTTCTATATTCAGCGTGTTTTGCGTCTCCGCTGGACGAACCGACTGAGTAAAACTATGATACCGCTCGATTCCCACCGAGGCTACATTTCTGTCTTGTCCACTTCCCACAGCCCACAGCGACCGCGGCTCCGAAAGGCTCAAAAAGCAGCAAGTCCGGATACGACGACACCACCCTCCCCCTGATGGAGAAGAACCAAGGTGCGTCTGGTTTTTCCATGACTTTAGGTTCGCACGTATTCTTTCTTTCCGTTTTACGCATCTTTGAGTTTTATAAATGCGCATTGAACCTGGTTCTCTCAAGAACATTGAATTACCTACAATCAAAATGTGTATAAGGATATAAAAACAATTTTAGTTAGAGTTCTGATGCAAGAACGTTGAATTTCTTCCCTGATGATCACTGCAGTGGACAGGATCGTCTTGAACATTGTTACATCAATAACTTGGAAAGGTTTCAAAAGTGTTCTGCTTGTACCTGTGGCATGTTGTGCAGATCGATGTTTTAACGTTTTATTAAATCCCTTATCGTCTGATGTTGATTAATTAGCCGGCTATTGAGTCCATAGTCTAGCCTGAATTAGCTAGTTAGCTAGTCCTTGTTCGCATAGTGATTTGCTTAGCTAACTGTAGGGATGTTCTTGTTTAATCATTAATTGAATCACTGCGATAAGAATTGAACGCAATAAAAAGGTATTAACTGATTATTTTTTTTGCATGATATTTCTTTATAGCTCACAAATCTATTATATCCTTATAGGTGCACTTGCAGTTCAGCTAAAACGCAGGACAGGATTGTTTTTTTTTATTTTTTTTATTATTATTTTTTTAAATTGCTGTTATTGTTTTTAATGTATTATTATTTTGTCTTATTACTTTTTTGGCCTCCATTAAATTGACTCACGTAACTAATTAGTTGGAATTGTGATGCTAGAACTCTTTAAATATAACTTAAGCTAAGAAAAAACTTTAATGAAAAATAATGTACATCTTGTTTTTTAATCGATTATTGCTCATGTGTTCCACTACTGGTTGAGAGAAATGTGCAACATGTACATCAATAGCTATCACTTTAATTTAGCTAGCAAGCTAGTACTTTGTTGCTTGATTATTTGGTTAGCTAGTTATCTAGTACAGGTTGAATCTGATTTCATGAACACGTTTTCCACTACACAGTTTAATCTGAGTCGGTTTGCCTAATGTTGGCTTGTGTTAGCCAGAATCTTGGAACCTCACTCTCATTCAATATCTGCGTTCCCTCACCTTCCAAGTCCTACTTTAACTCCTCCTCGTATGTCATGTTCTGTTTTACAATGACAGATGAAACCTGTCGGCTTGTAATTAGACCCTAGATTAGACAGGTTCTGATACGGTAGTGACTGATCGGCAGGATAAGCATGTAGATAAATGAGCTTCCCTGCACAAAGTCATCACTCTTTTCCTCAACAGTGGAGTAATCTTCTCACCGCACATGCTCAGTTACAAGCGAACACCCGGCAGTGCATTCGGAGTTTGGGTGATGGTGAGACGGTGCCCGAGCTCCAGGCATCTCGTTAAAGGAAGGATTCTTCACCATGACAGCATTTTCCTTATCGCTGTATATAAATATACACTGCACACGTGTTCAGACCGAGTGTACAGTGTAGCCGCAGCTATCTTTTCATCCTCAGCTTAGCTCTCTCAGTAACCCCAAGCTGAGGATTGTGTTAATTGTGTTCATGTTTTTAAATCTTTAAACCTAGCAGCTAGAAGCTGTACATTTAGTGAACAGATAAAAGCAACAGCCTTTGAATGCTTTGCAGGCGACAGAGGCTGTGGCACTGGTGCAATGATACCTATGGATGAACTGGGTCCAGGTAAGACAGCGTTTGCATGCCGCCCCCCCCCCAAAAAAAAGCAACAAAACAAACAAACAAAAAAAAAAAAACATTGGTCCTTATTGAAAACTTCTAACAATTCATAACCATGTTAAATTCCCCATTTCATCCAAGACATTGTTTTGTTTTTTTCCCCCTGGAATGGGATCGATCATGAACCTTCTCACTGTTCCACTAATATCAAATCCAAATCTATTTATTTATTTATTTATTTATTTATTTTCCAAATACGACCCTGAAACTCATAATGTTGGTTCAAATGCTGTCTGTGAAATTCCTCTTTTAAAACAGGGATTCCAGTGAGCTCTGAGGAACCAGTCATGCTTTCAGAACGTATTCTTAGAGACGGTGTGTGTGTGTGTGTGTGTGTGTGTGTGTGTGTGTGTGTGTGTGCCGAGCAAACACATGTGTTCTGTCTAGCACAGATTTTAGAGAGTTGGCTTTATTAAATAGGAGAGCCAGGAGAGCTTTCTGGTGAAGCCTCAGTAGGAACTTCACTACAGACTTGAGTATGAGATGTTAAGAGCTTCATTAGTAACTCACGATGGTGCTTTGGTAGGAAGGTTCATATCAGGGTTTAATAATGCCTCTGATAATAATAATAAGGTTCAGGTATGTCGGAAGGTTCTGTAGGAACTTTAGTATAAAACACAATAGTAATATCTTTAGTAGTAATCTTTGTAGGAACGTTAGTTACATATTTGGTAGAGAAATTCAGGTAGAGCTTCAGTTGTGATTTTTGTAGGCACTTAGGGTTAGTTGTGAAGGATCTTCAGGAAAGATCTTGGTCAGAGGTTCAGTTGGTAATCTTTGTTCATTTTGGTAGGATCGTTAGTAGAAAACTATCAGTGAAAAGGTTGATTGGAGCTTCAGTTCTACCTTGAATAGAAGCTTGAGTAGGAGTTACAGTTTTAATAACCACATCGGTCATAGGAGGAGATGGAGTAGCAACATCAGGAGATCATCAGTAGGAAGTTCAGTGGATTTAAAGTTGAGTTAAAGCTTCAGTAGTATAGTTTCTGTACTAAAGTCATCTACTTGGCTTTAGGAGGATCTTTAAGCGCTTCCCTATTATCATCAGTAGGTGCTGGACTGGTATATTTAATAACAGGAACATCTAAAGTGAGCGATTGGAATCTGGAGATCTTTTTGTAACTTTCTTAGGAACTTTAGAAGTTTTGCTCAGGAATTTTTGAAACTGCAGGAGTGTTCGAGGGAACTGACACTCGAGTTGCCTGCTTTATTATTTCACTCAGAGCTTCAGTGGAAGATGGAGGTAGTAGTTTGTTTAGTGAGGTCAGTAGGAGCAGGTCGTGGTGACATCAGTAATGTCAGTAATAAGCTCTGGAGCAGCGCAGGCTGTTAAAGAGGAGGTCCGGTGATGGCTGGAGCAGTAATAGTGCAGCGGTGATGGCTGTAGAACCTGACAGTGATCCTATAAAACTGACTAGTTTTTGCCATGCTGCTTCGTGTCCCATGATGCCGTGCAGGTTTGAGCAAGGCTGAGTGACACTAATTGGACAGAATGTGAGCTGAGAGAGCCGTGCCGGCGAGCAAGAGCGTTGAGAAAGAGGAAGGAAGCGAAGAAGAAGAAAACGAAACGTCTCGTTTCAGCCCCGGTAGAAAAAACAAAACCTTAATAAAAAATTCAGGACGTTTCAGTGGGCGCGTGTCGTACGTCGGACGGATCCACCTGATCGGCCCCTCTTCATCTGGTGTACGACTAACACGCTCTCGTCTTCTCTGTCTTCTTACAGACGGCTATTCCACTATTGACCAAAGGGACAAAGATTGCAAATACAAAACCAGCGACGCTTCGTCGGATCTGACGGAGCGCGAGCCCCTGAAGGTGAGTGACGTCAGACACGTGATCCCAACACGTGACTAACAAAAAAAAAAAAAAAAGTTCCCTTTAATAAGTATTTCAACATGTGTCTCTTTTCTGAGGTGGCGGGAGAGAAGAGTCGCTGTAGTATAACGCCGTGATGTTTTTTGAGCTTTCACGCCTTTCTGCCGCACTCTGTTGCAATTAGCACGATATTTTGTCACTTTGAAGAGGACGAAAAAAAGATCTCGTCGCGAGAAGAGCGTATGTGTGTGTGTGTGTGTTCGTAAAAGCCCTTGGCGCCTTTGCTCTGATTTAAAGCAGCGGATAATTGTGCAGCGGGTAATTGAGTGTGTGCGCGTTGAGATCGTGACACAGCCAGCACTCCCGCCTCTGTCCTCTTCATGAAGCCGTCTTTTCACCGGAGAATGATTTCCACGTCCTTCTTACAAGGACCGGACACAGTCGAAGAGACACACCTGAGCACGGATGAGCACAAGGCTTTAAGGGTTCGATCAAACCCCGCACCTGATCTACCCATGATATTAGCCGCGTCATGATATTTATGCCTTTGGAACGTACTTTCAGCGAGCTAAAAGAAGAGTAGAATAGATTCGCCGTTTCTTGATTAGGTTCCTGTCGAGCTGAAAGCTGGCGGTACAAGACGTTACTCCACACGGCCACACGCGTGTCTGCTTGTTTGGTCCGAGCGCTGTGGTACCCCCCCTCCAGTACCACTTTGTTTTGTCTCGTTGTTTTGTGCTTGTTTTGACTCGCATGATTTATTTATTTATTTTTCCTTCAGTTTATGATGACTAACTTTCAGTACACTTACCTCTTTGTTCTCTCTCTCTCTCTCTCTATTTATGTGAAATGCATTTTCTCTTTTGCAAATTTTTTATTTATTTTTTGTATTTATTTATTTTTTTTTTAACCCTTCTCCCGTTGCTGCAGAATGACTCGAATAGGAAGCACTATATCCGGAGCAACAGGCCGACAGTGAGTCTCGTGGACGCTTGCGATGTCAAGACTCAGCCTGTTGACTCCTGGGTGTAAATGCATGCATGGTAGGTTTTTTTTTTTTTTATTTGATGGCTTTCCTGATGTCCACCCCACGCTTAACTCCAACCCAGAGAGCCGACCGTCTGACAACACGGATCAGAGATTTTCACGTTCGTGTGTCAGTATTAGTCTTGCGGCAATTAGCTGAGCCCGCTGATGAACCGCAGACAATATGAGGATCATTTTACCGTGAACAAAGCCCTAGTCGCTGGGAGTTAATTAAGAACTTCATAAGTAATGTATAATCCGACTCATTTCATTCCCGATTCATTTTCTATACAAGCAGCTCTACGGTGCCGTTTCTATAGCAACCGCGGTCATCTTTAAGGGTTCGAAAGTCTTAGTTATAGTACATACTGTATGTGTGGATATATCTTGTCTGTGTCGGACGTACTTCAGCTCTCTGGGTTATCAGGAACGCTTCACCGCGCTCTCACTTCCTTCACCGATCTCCTTTCTCCTTCTCATCTCATCTCATCACATCACATCATCCTGCTTGGGCTCGGAGCGCCTCCACCGTGCAGCGCGTGACTCTGGGGTCCATGTCAGGTGATGCACCAGGGGTCATTCATGCTTTCATAAGGAACCCGGGGCTTTTTAAATGTTTTTTTTTTTTTTTTCCCTCTCGGAGCTCTAGCTGAAGAAACGTGGTGAGTCGTAGACGTGTTGGGTGTGTACGGTGTGTGTGCACGGGTATATAATCATCACGCCGTCTTCATCAGCTCTTCATTAGAAAATCATCCTCGCTCTCATAACTGCATTCTAAATCCATCTGTACATAGCTGGTGCTCCGTAGCGGCTTTTCCACTGATGCAGTGCTGAGTTACAGAAATGTTTATTACACATTATTATTGTTATTATTATTATGCTTTAGGACTCTTGTAAAGGTTTCATCGGCGATGTCGGTGGAAAAGTCGTACAAGTGCCGAAGCCGTTAATTAACTGTTGATTCAGGATCGTTGTGTGTGTGTGTGTGTGTGGTTTTTGTTTTACTCCAGTCCTCTCTGCGCTTCTCTTTCCCTCCCCAGGCTTAGCCAGCGTCAGCGCTACATCGCAACCAGTCGAAGGATCTCACGAGACACGAGTCACCACTGCCATTTTCTCCACCACGTGGACTCATCAGCAAAGAGACACAAACAAAAGCGCAATCTTTCATTCGGCGAGATGAAACGGAACACAAACACACACGCACACACACACAAAAAAAAAAAACAACGGAAAAGGAAGAAAAAAAAAACGTTTATTTCTCACAGGCGTGCATTCCCACGGCGCGACGAGGATCCGAGCGGCACGACACGAACTCCGTGGACGAAGGATGAGCGCAGCAGCGAATGTGAAAGTGGTGATGTGGACATGAATGTGTAAGGAAAAGAAAGAGACGAAAGTGAAAAGGGAAAATAAATAAAAGAAAATATTTAGGTTTTTTTTTCTTCAAATAGTTGTTTTTTATTTTTCTTGTTTCATGTTTTTTTTTTTTTGAGAAGTGAAATGGTGGAATGAAGGATGTGTTTTGATGGGAGAAGAAATGTTTCTGGGTCGTATACCGGTTTGAAATGTTGTGTGAAAAAGTGTGGAAGGGAAAAAAAAAAAAAGGCCCAGCATTGTGTCGTGACGTTCTGCTCATTTTTCCCGTGCTCCAGTTTGTTTCGTATTGCGGTGTCGGCTTTGTGCTCGGTTTCACCCCGCGGTGTTTTAACAGTGAGTCGCTAACAGCGTGAATGTATGCTAACAGTTTGCTAACAGGCTAGGTGGCGTTCGTCGCTAGCAGGGTGCTGCGCTGCAGGTTTGATTAGCGCGAGTGAGGAATGAGAACAGCGTGAAGGTGAGGTGGAATCCGTCGGGTTTTCAAGCGTTTTATACTTTTGGCGCGATTGTAAATGTAAAAAAAACTAACAAAAAATAAAAAACAAAAGCGCCAAGACAAACTCTTTATACTTTGCTAGAGTGTCAACTTCTTTGTAAAGTAAAAAATAAATAAATAAGAGGAAAGTATGAAACGGCAGTGAAGGAACAAGCGACAGGTTTTTTTTGAGAGCAAGTTTTTTTTTTTTGCAGTTTTTTTTTTTTTTTTTTTTGCAGTTTTTTACCCCGCATAGGGTTGATGCGTATAATCGGCCCAGTGGGGCTAAATGTAAAGAAAAAAAATTATTATTTGGTGTAAATCAGTGTGTAAGACCTGGTGAGACGCAGCTCTGTGATTGGACTGGACTGGATTCTGCGTCACTCGATGTAAATGTGATATAAACATCAGACATTTCCACACCGGCGAGGGAATACAGAATGATGGATCACTCACAGGTGGGACGTGGTTTTTTTGTTTTGTTTGTTTGTTTGTTTTCACGTCGCTCCATTTCCTTAAATGTAGAGTATTCTGAAAAAGAAAAAAAAGAAACCCTGCCCGGATCTGGTGAAGTTGCACGTGCCTGCTGTATCCCTCCACGCTCCTCGTCGTGTGGCACGCTTGCAGTGTTGGTTTTCCTTCTTATTGTTTTTTTATTTTTTAATAGTGTTATAACCAAGACGTCTAACACCAACAAGAACGAAAAAAAAAAAAAAAAAAGAAAATGTTGTCAGTAGCTTTGTGTATTAACTTTGTTTTTCTTTTCTTTTTTTCTTTTTTTTTTTTTTTTTGGAAAGATGACTTGTACTCCGTAATCCCTCTCCTCATCCAGACTGCCTTTTTTTCTCACAGTACACAACCAAAGGACTTTGGGATTGTATATTCTGAAGTTGGATCTACAGTATGAGCGTGAATAAGATTGTATATTTACAGGAAAAAAAAAATGGTGGAAGCGTGGAATCGAGACCTACCTTTGTAGATATCACAAAACACACACACACGGTAAATGTACAACTCGGTAGCAAACGTGTTTGTAACTATCATATGTGCCTTAACCCTTCTCTGTGTTAGATCGAGAATAACTGTGTTTTCTATTAAGCTCTCTGTTGTTCCTCTTTCTGAATCCTGTTCCCCTTCTCTCTCTCTCTCTCTCTCTCTCTCTCTCTCTCTCTCTCTCTCTCTCTCTCTCTCTTCATGTCCTCAGTGTAGTCTAGACTGGTGGTGGGTTTTTGCCTTGTATTTTACATTGTACTCTATAGACACACTAAACAGGGGGCGGGTTCGATGACGTAGAGGAGAGCGACGTCGTTCATGCTTTCGTAGTGCTCGATGCCACGATGCTCCAGAATGTATTCAGTTCATTTTACTAATCCCCTGACGGGAACACAGCACTTGTTAGAATCCAGCGGAGATTTGTAGGGTATCACTTTGGTGTGTTTTCAAATAAATCATGCCTGGAAAAGATTTCATGTCCTGTATAGAGTTTATTATTTCCTTCTGCCTGATACTCTTCAAAGTTTGAACTGTACACAAAGGAATTTTATATACACACACGTGTGAAACAACACCACCACATCTCTTGCTCGCTGGTTACAGGGCAGCGTGAGCCTCGGCGAGGGTGTGAGCCGCCCCGGAGATGGCCTGCGTCACGATGGAGAGGTGTCGGTGCGCTTGAGCCCAGTCCTGCTCCAAGCCGCTGAGCTTCGCTTTCTCCACGCCGTCTGCCAGACCTGGGAACGTGGCCACGCTGGAGGAGCGGGACGCCCAGATCACGTGCCTGCAGGAGACATGAGGACGGTTTCTAGTTAAACCTGGAGGAGTGGAGTTTTGCTCAGCGCTCTGGTTTCAATGTGTTTAAGATTCGTCCCGAGCCGATGCCCGAACGATACCTGAAGCCGTATTTGTCAGGGAAGGCGAGCGGGTTCAGGAAGGCGCGATCTAGCAGCATGAGCTGGTCGTTGATCTTGCGAGCTTTCAGCGGCCTGGCAGACAACAGCAATTTGTTTCTGTCTTTATCTGTGACTGTAAGACTTTAGACCTCGCGTATAAATCGCTCTGACTTACGAGCTGTTCGCGACGTCCAAATCACTGACGGTCTTCTCCAAACTCGCGGCTGCACTCTGGAACGACGTCACCGCTTCCTTTAGGGATTCTAGCGCAAGAAACAAAACAGCATCATGTGTTTCAGCCTCTCTGTTAGCATTATAGAGATCTACGCCCGATTATACGATTTGATCCCGTACCCATGGAGATATTCTGAGTCTTAAGGTCAGCTTCGAACTTCTCCACAGCTTCAGTGAGATACAGCTTGAGCACCTCGGCGTAGTCGCTACATTTAAGCGGCAGCAAAACGCTATCGGCTAGTCGCAATAAAACGTTCCCTGCTGTTCTCGCTACAGTCTGGTGACTGGTGAAACCTTTATGGAGAGAAATGGATATAATCTCATCAGGTTGGGGTCAAAAAACACTGAAGAAGGAATAAAGAAATGAGGAAAGAGATGATATAAAGGTCACCTGGGTCAATGAATCTGGACACATAGTCAAACGTGTCGTACGCCGTGTGGTACGCGGGGTAGATACGTGCACTGGTTTTGCTCTGGAAACAAAAACACAAAGTTCAGTTCAAGGTCTCAAGGTTACATTTTGTCCAGACTTGATTCTTTTTTCTTTGTTTGTAAAACAGTCGTGTTCTTTTGAAGTCTGACCCGGTCATAGGTGTATGCGATGTCCATCGAGGATATTCCCAGGTAATGCATGAATGCAGCGTAGTCACTTCCTGCTCCTGTCAGGTATCCCATCCTGCACAAACAATACAATCAGAAGGCACACTGTTTGTTTATTCTGAAGAGATCTGTACTGTAGTTGAGACACACGATACGACAAAATAATCGAATGGAAACCCGTACTTGGGAATGTTTCCGTATGTAGGACTCGTCCAGTTTGAGTGTTTCTTCCAGTTGTCGTAGACGGATACGGTGTTTGATCCGGGTATCTTCACCTGATGATAACGTTACATTAGACTTTTCTGATTCATGTGTCCCTATTCATGAGATGCGTGAAATATGTCAAGGAGATGATTTTGCCCCAGTGGCTCACCTGTTTGGAGGCAGTAAAGATGACGTGCTGCGCTATGGGGCTGGCAGAGGCCCTGAGTGTGGCATTAGCTGTGTTAGAGGAACAGCACACACTTTATATTACTACCATACAGATATATATATATTTTTTATGGCTGATATCAAGATTTGTTCAATCCTGGTCTAGACATGTAAGAACCACTGGAACATTGATATAATTGTTTATTAGAGACAAGTCTGTCAGCATCACTGTCATGAGACATTACCAAACACAGAGATGTCCACGTTGATGTAGGCCACTGTCCTCTGGATCAGCTTGCTTATGTACTCCTGACAAAAGTGGACACAGAAGGGGTCAGTCTCCTGATCTTGTGAAACGACTCAACTTCAGGAAGATGTTTGAAAACTTTCACAGAATAACTTTTCTCTTGAATCTGCTCGGTTTGGATTTGGGGTTTGAGTACTGCATTATATTTTCATAAACTCTTTGAACTTTTAACTTTGAAATTTTATTTAAAGAAAAGATGGAGATAACAGCGTTCAGATTCATAAATGAATGAGAGAACCCTCACGGCCCAAAGATCCTTTTCATAGTGTCACAGCACTACTGAGGGCGCAAGAAACACGCCCTATGAACCAAACCCCGTCTGTGCTCTCACCTCCGCATATTCGGCAGACCCGATCAGACCGAATTCCTCGGCTCCCCAGCTGCCGAAGATCAGCGTCCGCCGAGGCCTCCATTTCCCTACCGGAAAAAAGTGGATCGACTTCTCAGATGTGAACGCAAGTACAGTACATCACTCTGAGGGACGTGCTGTCTGTGTCTTTCCTCATACAGAGAGCCACAATTGGACCTGTAGGTGTGGAGTACTCGCTCATTGCCGCGACGTTGCCCCTCCCAACCCGGGATCACCTTATGTTAAGACTTTTATTCGCTACGACCCTGAACCATAATCAAGCTTTGGTCTCTTTTGATATTTTAAACAACATCCCACCTTACATTCTAGTTAAGATTAAGTCACCTGTCTTGACCATCTGCCCCAGGATTCGGGTGATCTCCAGCATGACGGATGTACCGCTGCTGGGGTCGATGGCGCCGTGTACCCAGCTGTCCCTGTGGTTCCCGTAGATCACATACCTGTCTGAAAACCCACACGACTCGAGGTTAAAGAAAGCTGAATGCAGTTTTATAAAAGTAAAAAAATATAAATGAATTTAAAGACCAGGACATGTTGAATGTTCTTGGCGTACCTGGCTCTACACTGCCCCAGATGACTCCCATCACGTTCGCAGAGTCTTTTAATCCTGCCTTGTTGTACACGTCCAGCTGCACATCGCTTGGCACACAGAAACAGAGAGGCTTGAGCTTTATCCTGGACATCTGAACAAATTTTGAACATCACTTCCTACTGTGTTTAAAGTCTACACTGGTCCACACTATAATATCTTATGTTTGTTTGTTTTTTTAATGATTCTGATTAAAGTCTCATTACCAAGTGATGAACAGAGCAAACACTTATGAGAAAAAATTGCTGCTTCGAATCATCTTCAGAAATCATCAAATTTTTGTAAAGACACTGATAATATAGTCTAATCAAAGTAATGTCCACGAAAGTGTCTCGATACCGCCATCACCTCTATTATCGTCTGATATCCATAACCTTGACTGGGAATTATCTCTCACATGGCTATCTGTCTCAGAGAGATACGTGGACATAAACAGTGCACCGAGTTAAATGCAGCGTACATACTTTGATAAAGATCAATTCTGATTGATCAGAAGGTGTTGATTCGTTCTCCAAAGAGAACTCACCAGTCCTTAAATCGAGACGTGTCTTTGAATCCCGGTCCACCAATGTTGTACTTGCAGGGAAAGGAGCCCTGCCAGGTATCGGGAGCCTCGCCTCCACCCAGCTCGCTGTCACAATCGTCACAAACGTTCATGAGTAAAGCTACAAATTTCATCAGGAATGAATGCAAGATACATGTCTGGATAATATAACACATTCTCAACTCACCATATTAACTTCTGGGCATCTTCAAACCCGATTGGCTGGATCGGAATAGGCGAAACCCCAGTGATGTCGTTTTCATCGATTCTGTATGTATCTTCTGAAATTGAGATTTGTGTTTTTTTGTAATAAAATAATGCTTTGAAATACTAGAATACGTATTATAGATGCACATCACTGGCCAGTTACGTTTGGCAGCCAGGTACGGCGTCAGCTGATCTCCGAAGTTAGTTTTGTAGCTTCCTCTCTCGACGCCAGAAGGTGGGAGGTACCACGAGTGGGGATACGTCTCGTTCTCATCCGACATCATCCCGTCGTTGATGTCATAGGGGTCGGTGTAGACGAGCACCCCGATGACCCCGAAAGGGGCAGCATTGATGCCCTGAACAGGACACACGACAAGTCGCATCAAAGAAATATCACAAGCGCTTGACAGACTACTAGTTTCCTAAAAGCCTTGAGACTTTGAAATGAAATGGAAACTTTTGTAGCGCAAATGGCACAACAGAAACTCCATCATTTGGAGATTGTAGCTTTGATTTCTGGCCAATCATGGATGTCTGGAGACTAATTTAAGAGAACAAGGATGGACAGCACTTTCCTCCAAATGCCATACATCACCCCCTAATGGTGTTTCAAAGGCGCTGGCTTGTGTCCTACACTAACACGGGTGAGAATTGGACATGACCAAATTAGAGACTGCTGAACCAGTGACCTTAACTACCTCATAATGTTCACAATGCCAAAGGAAAGTACTGATTTCTACTGTTTCTTTTCATCCTTACTTGAACCCTCTAGATAAGCTGTGTCCCAGGTTTGAACTTTATCCAGATGAACTCTGAATGTCAGGGATAAAGGAGGAAAAGATATAAAAAGGTCAACTTTTTCACCTTAAAAGTTCTCAGGGTTCAAATCCCAATCCTGCAACAGACCTCCATAGCCGTGAGCCAGGAGAGAAAACATGGCCATAACCATCTGTGCGGGAAATCATACCCACAGTGTCCGATCCTAAGATCGTGTATGTGGAAGGGGGTAGATAGCGCCATATTTAGTGTGTGTGTTTTGTGAGTCGTGAAAGTGAAGCGTGCGTGAAGTCATTTTGTGGTTTGCTTACTTTATCAGCTCTTCCCGCTCCTCCGTATCTGACGATGGCGATCGCTCCGTTTAGGCCCCCCAGGGTTCGGTTTAAAAGCTCATAGTCACTCACTTTGCCCTGGTTGGCGTAGACCAGCTTCCCCTGTAGCACAGATAGAGATGTACGTTTGGATGAATTGATATGCGGTTTGGTAGCAGCCGCCGAGCTTCTCCGATGGCTTTGATAGCCTCAAAGGTCAGCAGATAAATGGCTCATTGCAGAGTCGGAGGTCCATTAAAGGCCGTTATCATCCTGCTATCTGTCTGTTACTCAGTGACCTGACTTAGAGAAGAATGAGAGTGTGAAGTGGATTGTTCGGAGAGATGACTCTCTCTCGGCAGAGATAAGATCTGAGATCAAAATCTGAAATGAGCTGGAACAAAATAAGCCATTTTTTCTGACTGCTTATGAAAAGAGCGAGAGGTATAGAGTGCGTTTCCTTAAACATATGGAGTCACGAGTTATGTTCAAAGAAAAGGAAGTGTTTAATCATTTGTTTTAACTCAGAGCTCAACGAAGGTATTCATGTAGGTTTATGGATGTTGCGCAACATTTAACGTAACCATAAATGGATCAAAAGTAAAGTGTATCACGATGTATTAAATAAAGATTGTAGCGTCGTGTGAGAAACAAGTCAGTCCAGGACATGCTGTTGCAGGAAAATAATCACCTCCACTCCATCACACCACATAGTTGCTGATCGTTTTACTGTAACTGCATGAAGGGGTTTTATTCCTAACCGTTAATACATTATATTTTGCAGTATAATAATGTTAATTGTAAATTACAGTTCTGTGGAAAAGTTGTCACAATTAAATGCTGAGATTATCAAACAAATTTTAATATTACCTGAGATATAAACCGGGTAAATACAAAATGCAATGTTTAAATGATTTCATTTATTAAGGGGAAAAAATCTGTCCAAACCTGCCTGGCCCTAAGTTATCGCCCCCTTGCTAAATCATGAATGAACTGTGATTTTTGGAAAGCTGATTTTTGAATTTCTGATTTCAATCATTTAAGTGTGACAAATAGGCAAAAAACAAACATCTAAACATTTTCACAGCACTGAATTCTGCTATCTCTTATTATCCTGAAAGAGGGAACATTTATGGTATGAAACTGTCCGGAAACGGACGGAGGCACCTTGGCGTGTCCTGCGGGTCCGAAAGCGGCGTACGGCTGCACCACCTCCGGATCGTCCTGCTCCGGAAGGTACATCTTCTCTTTTTCCCTTATGTAGTCCACCACGTCAGAGCCTCTCACTGAAACGTAGGGGGAAAAAACATTACATTACTACATGGTCAATTAAACTGACCCAGCTACATCAATTTTTAATATAATACACTACATTTATTGTAAAAAAAAAAAAAAAAAATCAGAACAAGAGGCATAATTTATTAATGTATTTACTCATAATCATAATCAGGAGAATTTACTAGCAGGATAAAGTAAGGCTAAAACATCTTTCATGGAGATTTGTGGGTGTGGAAATGTTATGCACAACATTACTGTAAACGTTAATAATGTTAGCGAAATGTTAATAACGCTGTAAGACTTCTCTCTCCTGGTTCCTCCATTTTTAAACTTGGAACCTTTTATCTATCTTTTCATTTGGTGGATGGTTAAGAACGCTCTTAACTCTCGCTGTGGCTACAACCATCTTATCATTTTATCGGTCTGTTCTCAACTGATATCATTATTATAGTCACTGATGTGTCAACATGCTGTCAGTCTTGTATTATGTAAGATTTCTCCACTGCATCTCCACCACAGTTTTTTTATCCTGACATACTGTATGTTCATATTTTATTTGACAATTAGCTCCATGTGATTTACTGTACAGTTCCATTTATTTAACGATTTTTATAAGATATGATGATTATTACTGGTGTCGTGTTCTGTAACGGGAGGGTTTGTGAAACACTTCTCATAAAAACGTTTGATATTGCTGTGATGTTGATGGTGGAGTTTCCTGTTTATGTAGCATGTGTGGAAGGAGTCTCCAGTGTCAGCATATCTTAATTCGATCCCAGAAATAGGGCTTGAGCACCGCCGTCTGCTTCTCATCATCATCATCATCATCATCATCTTCATCACTGGGTTTAGAAAGGATCTGAGCGCTCTGCAGGGACTCACCCACGGTGACATTATTCGGCTTGTCTTTGTCGGGGAAGGAGAGATAAACTCTGTAATCCTCCCTCCACGCATCGTCCAGCCCCGTGTCCTTGTCCTGCCATTTCTTCAGCATGTAATTGACCGTGTCCTCGTCTCCGGCCGTAGTGGCCATGTGGGGAACACGGGTCAGATCCCTGGAGGAGGACGAAAGGAGGCAGTCAAATCTTATGTAGCTCTCATATTCTTCTCAAATTCTGAAAAGATCAACATTATCAGGCAGGCTAACTTTGGCTGTTAGCTTGCTGATGATCGTGAGGAAGCTAATCCTAGCATGACCCGACTAGCTAGAATGTTAACAGCTGGTTAAGAGTTGTACTTTGCATTTAATGAGCACTGGGTGTTTAACTTCACTGTTAATTTTTTTTTCCCCATTCTGAAAATCTCAATGATTAAAATATTATAATAATAATTATTATTAATATATTATTATTATTATTATTAATAACAACAATAATAACAATTAATAACAATAATAATAACAATTCCAGATGCTGTGTTTCTGTGATTTATATTTTGGAGATTTGTATTTAAGGCTTTGATTATTTTATAATTTATTTATTAGACTCTGAAAAGTCTGTAATCCTAAGTAAAATGTTTTTAAATCATTTTTTTTAAATCTATAATTTAAATCTAACCTTAGCTTTAAAATTTATTAAATACAAGTCTGGGAAAACTAAAGAATTTTATTTAACACAATGCATACTTGATTTCCATAATTTTTTGAGTCAGAACTCACTTAAGGTTTTCCTCAATCTGCGTGGTGTCCACCTGAGCGATGAACGTCTCGATGAAGTTCTCGTCCACATCCTGAGCCACCTCTCGCACCCACTCGGGTAACGGGGTCGAGGTCGTCTTATCGATCCCGAAATGCCCGATCAGGATCCCGATGGTGAAGAGGACCGCTCCGCCCAGAGCGCACAGCAGCACCTTCTTCAACATGGCGCAGTTCTCTCACAGCTGCTTCACTATCTACACTGAAGACTATAATCAACAGCTACACTACAGCTGCACTACAACTCCTAACGGGGCAGAAAGATGGTGACGCACGGATCGGGAGATTATGGCCTGGTGCTCAAGGTCAGGCTCTTCAGTCAGATAGTGAGACAAGAGCAAGATGTTTAACACTGAGGTAAACAGAAGCTAAGATAAGACGCATCATCTCAGACCATAAAGTTTACTGATTAACAAAGATGTGGATCATTCGAGTTGGACTTTAAATCTTTTAAAAAATAATCACAAATATCAGTTATTTAGCAAAAGGTAAAAGAGCAAGAAGTTACAAGAACTGATGACGTTTCTAGTAAATGAAGATGTAAAAGTAATGGACATTTACAGAAGACTTAAGGACAGTATGGCGATTAGACTCTCAAAACAAATAAATCACATTTAAAAACCTTCGAACAGTACAAATGTTTTAAAGAAATCCTCATGTCCATGAATGACGATCCTGGATGAGGTGGCGCAGAGCCCAGTGCAGTCGTTCCAGTAAACTTTGAGTGAGTGGAATGTCTGATCCTTGAAAACCCGACTTGTGAAGAGGCGCATCTGTCTGTAGAAATGTACTGGATACACAATCATTCACCAACACCACTCACACATTACAGGAACTTGGCTCAGAGTTATTGCCACAAAAAGTATGTGCATGTGAAAGCCATTTCCACATGTTTGGGCCATTAAAGGAGTTCCTGGGAGGCCAGAGTTTCAAACATAAAGCAGGCAGTCCGATCATGGCTCCAGTGTACTGAGAAAACTTGAAAACACTAGTGAAACACTGGGATAAGTGCATTAGTGTATCAGGGGATTATATAAAGAAATAAAGGGAGTTTTTACCCTCAACTGTGTTCTGGTATGCTGCAAAAGCAGAAGTCCCGGTTTGACTTGAACGGCACTTCGTAGATGAATTAAGGTAGTAAATATTTAAAAAGTAAATAAAATCCACAGATATGACCGTAAATAAATATAGGACCCTCCGATTTGCACGCAGATTGGAACAGGTTTTATGCTGGATCCGCTTTCTGATGCAACCTGCCATGTTATTCGGGCTTGGGACCGGCACTGCATCCAGTGGCTGGGGATTGAGAACTGGTTGGGAATTGAGCACATGGCAGGCGAGAAACCTACCACAGGGCCACCAATGCCCCAAATGTAAGTAAATAATTCAATGATTCAGTTTGTACTGTAAGCAACTACTGTATATTGCCACAGTGCCTTTCAAAAGGATGTATATGAACTTTTCTATAATTTGTCATGTTACTACCACAAACATAAATTTATTCCACTGGGATTTTATGCGATAGACCAACACAAAGTGAAAATGAAATACGGTTTTCCTTTTTTTTTTTTCAATTCAATTTTATTTCTATAGCGCTTTTAACAATGGTCATTGTCTCAAAGCAGCTTCACAGAAATTAAAAGAAAATGAAAAGAAGACTTATGGAAATGTATATATGTGTAAGAAAAATGTGTCTAGATAATGAGATTGTCCCTGATGAGCGAGCCGAGGGTGACGGCGACAGTGGCAAGGAAAAACTCCCTGAGATGGCAATAGGAAGAAACCTTGAGAGGAACCAGACTCAACAGGGAACCCATCCTCATCTGGGTGATAACAGATAACAGAAATTGTATAACATCATGTGTGTTATGCAGATGAAAGTTCGATATAACAGAAGTTATTTAAATTAACACAAAGTCCAGTTCAGCTCAGGGATGAGTCAGCAGGT
>JAAGKR010003755.1:0-70199 GCA_011419295.1 Clarias macrocephalus
AGTGTGCCATGGAGAAAAAATTTAGAAAGGAGTGTACAAATTTTTAGTGACTCTATGAACTCCATGTTGATTTAAGTGTGTGAGCTGGAGTGTGTGTGCACCAGGACCTTTAAACTGTTTAAAAAATCTATTAAAACCATAGTTTTGTGAAATGATTGCACACCCTAGCAAAAATTTGGCAAAAAACATTCAAATTTCTTAAAGCCATGTAGTGTTTTGGGGGTTACACATTTTCTTAAAATTATTAAATAAAAATAAATGTGGAAATTTTTCTAGTGGAAAAAAAATACCCTGACCCTTTTAGTATGAGTTACTCCTTTGTATTTTCTGAGTTTTGGGGATGTAAACCTTTACGCAAGATTTTTTAACAAATATACTCTGACGAATTAGTATCAAATATGAATATTAAATGCTAACTAGGCGGCACAGTGGTGTAGTAATTAGCTCTGTGACCTCGCACTTCCAGGGTCCAGGTTCGATTCCCGCCTCGGGTACGTGTGCATGGAGCCATAATTGGCTTTCCCAAATTGTCCGTAGTGTGTTTGTGTTTGCGCCCTGTGATGGACTGCAATCCTGTACAGGATAAGCAGCATATAACATATGAGGAATACTAATTAGTACGATATTACAGTTTAGGCCAAGCACATAAACTGCTACACTATGTAACAGAATGACTGGGTTTGGGGAATGATGTATTGTATAAACCAGTGGAAATCAGTTGTTCACAATAAAAAATTGCTGTGTACAGTGGAACCATGGATTGCGAGTAATCTGGTTTGTGAGCGTTCCGCAAGACGAGCAAAAATTTGTAATAAATTCCGGTGCTCGTGCGTGCGGGTGTGTATGTGTTTGTATCCTACACAACAGCCCCGTTTCCCCCCTTCCTCCTCTCATCTGGTCTCAATCACTGCAGCTGGGATTCTTTTACAGTGATTGTGTCTAAAACTAATGACTCACATAAGGTGTGTTCCAATCGGCCTGAAGTACCCTGTGAAGTATACTTCACAGGGTGTTCAGCCATGTTAAGTGTGATTTCAAACCACAGGGAGCGAAAGTGTTCAGTTTAAAGGGAACTGCGAACGGTGCAGGGAGCGAGTGAACAACAGGTCTTCACTTCACTGGAAAAGGGAATGAAAAATCACTGCATCTTCCTGGAGCGTGAAAAAAAAAAGGAGCTCGAAAAAGGATTTATATATTTATTATTATCATTATTATCGAGGACACAACAATTTAAATTTTAATTTAATCAAGAAATCCTTAGTGTAAATATAGTGTTATATGGAAGAAAAAAAAATAAATCTCTTACATCTTTAATCAATTATTATTATTAAAAATAAATAAATTATTTACAAGTTATGCACGTTTCAATAGTATGTTTTAGAATGGTATCAGTTTTTGTTTCAATAAATATTCAATATTTAATGTCCGTAATGTGAAATTTCCACAGCAGAAGTGACAGGTATCCGAGGTGCTTATGTTACTATGGTAACGCACAGAGGACGTGACGTCTGCGGTGTTCCGAATGGTGGAGTTTTGTCGAGGGAAGTTCCCTTCATCGACATTCACTGCAAACGGAGCGGGGAGTAGGGAGCACCCTGTGAAGTACACTTCGGAATGGAACGCAACCATGCTCTGCTTCCCGCGTTCAGCTGCTTGTTCTCCGCTCTATTTGAACATGCCAGACCTTACCATTAAGATCACTACTGCCATCTAGTGGATAGGTGAACCATAAACTCACCTATCCACTAGATGGCAGTAGCGAGTAATATTTTGATTTTTACAAGCACGCTTCCGGAACGAATTATGCTTGCAAGTCAAGGTTCCACTATAATGTGGTCCAGTGGTGCCACCTTTTGGAAGCTTAAAGACTTACAACAACAATAGTCAAAACCGTAATCTTATAAAGTCTAGTTCCTTTTTTTTTTTTTTTTTTTAACTATTTCCTCTTTTCCTGATGTTTTTCCCCCCCAAGCCCACTGAGCATTATCAGGATATTATGGATCACACAAGGTGATAAATACATTTAAGTTAATTTTGTAAATTAGAATAATTTTATTCCCCTTCTTACCTTCGCTGTATTTAAATAAATATGCTGCACTTTTGAATTTTTTTTAATCATTTGTCCTCCTTTGCTCTGAAAGCATCACATTTTTGTAAAATGATCAAAATGTGAACCTAATCCTTGCTAGTGTCCGGGATGTGGAGAGGTGTAAAGTGCAGCGAAAGTAAAAAAAAAAAAAACACATTCCATCATGATGGAAATGCAATTTAAGGCTTTGTGTTGTATGGAAATAGATTCTTATTACCTTCCTCATAAGCAGCTAACCTTGCCTGCACGCTGTTCATGAGTTTCACCAAGCTAATGTTAGTGTAGTGTAACTCGCTAGAACATACTGTAACTTCTGACACACATGCACACACGAAGGAGTAAATAGACACCTGTAGTTTTATGAAGAAATACACTGCCTGATCAAAACCAAAAAAAAAAAGTCATCACTTCAAAAGGGTCACATTATTGACCCGGATCAAGTACCGACATCAATTAAGGAGATTTAAAATGACTGGAATTGACTTAAGAACTGTCGAACACATGATTAAAACCTGTGCTGAACCTTAAACTTTGTGGAAGACTTTACTTAAACGCTTAGTAAAAATTCATGGTATGAAGCTGACAGTAGAAATCACAGCTGTGTTTAATGTTGAAGAGCATTTCCATCCACGTACAATGTGATGAGAACTCTCAGGATCGGGACTAAACAGCTGTGTGTTCAGAAGGAAACCACTTGTTAGTGGGACTAATCTGTAAAAAAAAAAAAAAAAAACACTTAGCATTTGCTAGCGAGCATAAAGATTGCACTTTGTAGTGTTTTGGGGGGGAAAAGGTCATATGGTCTGATGAGTCCAGATTGACCCAATTTCAGAGCGATGGACGAGTTCACGTACAAAGGAAAGCACATGAAGCGATGCACCAATCATGCGTAGTGTCCACTGTACAAGTGTCTGGAGACAGTGTTCTGGTCTGGGGTTGCTTCAGTTGGTCAGGTCAATAACATGAAGTCAGCTGACGACCTGAATGTGCTGAATGACCAGGCCACCACATGTGAGTTGTAATCAAAGCTTAAGGTGACCGAATGAAATCTTGGATTGTTTGACTTTTTTTTTTTTTCAACAATCCAGCTTCTTTGAAAACCAGAAATTCTTGGTGCTTGAATTTTATTGTAAAATTATGGGTGTTTATTTACAACCTGCATCTCTGTATATGACCCGCACACGGACGGATCTCTAAATATTAAGGATTTTTTAAATATGAACATTACCAAAATGTGAAACTGGTTTTTATTTAGGTGATATACTAAAATTTATGCTGGTTAAGGAGTAGGTCAAACCTAGTTTGACCCACATGGCGGTAAAAACAGTCCGTCTGTCTGAAGACGACTATAACCTTGCCGGCAACGTGTTTTCCAAGTTACCTAAAAGACAATACCAACGTTGGCATAGACCTAGATCAATGACGTGTCGAGATGAAAAGGCTTGTGTTTAACGTGATCAGAAATGTATACTTGGAGTCAGAGACTGATGCTGATAATCAAGGTGAGAAATTCCTTGCCTGTCATAAAAGGATAACTCTTTAAAATGACAGTAATATTTTTCCAACAGTATGTGATGAGCGAGGCAGAGCTTGTCACTTGAACTTGGAGTGAAAGCAGAATTCTCTTCTATAAATATCTTTCCTTGTGATTGAGATATGTGCAAAGTGAAACATTTCAGCCCAGGGATTTATGGTATTCAACAGAGCGATTTTTTAAATTAAAATCTGACCATGTTGAGTCATAATTTCAAATTGTATATTTACTCCCATCTACTGGATATTAAAAGTAAGCAAGAAATCACAGACAATCATATTTCAAAAATTTATTTACGAACATAATCTCTGAGGAACAACAGCAGTTCTCGCGCTCTCTGTACATGCAACTGTAGAAAATAACAATTTTGAATTTTTTTACTCCATTAATTTTTTTTTTTTCATTTTTTTCATTTTTAGTTTCTCGCGTTTGAATTGCAGGATATCGACACAGCTAGAGGTGAAAGTACTGGGTCTCTGACAGCACTGACGATAGCATCGACAAACCCCTCCCTCCCATAGCTGCTCCAACAATATGTACACAATTCAACTACATTGTACAAAAAAAAAAAAACCAAGAAAGAAAAAAAAAGAAGAAAAAAAAAAGAAAAGGGAATAAAAAAAAAAAAAAAGTGACTTTGTTACATCACCTGCAGCGTCTCATTGCTGTTAGAACCCCACATTCTACGCAAGATCAGACTAGTACAAAGAGAAGGGTGCAAAAGGTCCTGGGAGATTATATACAGCTTTATGTACAACATCTCGGTTCTTTACTCATTACAAGAGGAAAATTTACACAGCGGAGACCTCCAACTCAAACATACCACAGGTGTCAGGAACAAAAAAAAAAAAAATAAAAATAAAAGAACAAAAAATAAAAAGATAATAAATAGATTATTTCTCACCATTTAAGAATAGCTCTACATGCTTTATGAATCATTTCCCAAGAAACATCTACTGTCAGATTTATGCATATTGAAAAGGATAAAAAATAAAGTAAATAAAGGCTTGAAATTGTGACCGGTAAGCGTGTAAACGTGTGAGGTTAAAAGAGATACCCGGGCGAACTCAAATCACAGAGGTAATTACGTGTTATGGAGGTCAGTGGGAGGAAGTGCTTCGCTCAGAGAAAGGAAATTCAGTTTCTAGGATAAGGATTTGTCAAAGCATAATAAAAAAACAAGCAGGATTCATGAGACAAGGGTGCAGAACTGCTACATAAAACCAATGTCACAATTTCAAGCCTCCTGTTGAACAACGAACGGCAGAAGGAATAAAAAGAAAAAAAAAGAGCAGGGCTGAAGACAAAACTAGAACACAGACACGTACACACACACACACACGTACACAATGGGTTTGTAAACAATAATGAGATTCGCAGGGACATTAATGGAATACATTCTGCTCCTTTAAACCATACGGATGAACATCAATGTGTTGAGAGGGGAAGTTAATACAAAAATCATACACACACACACAAACATCAAGCATTTTTGGTTTGATTTTCTTGCCTAATTAATGTCATATGGACAAAAGGTAATGAATGCAAAAGCACTAAAATTGAACCGGTTTTAAATGAAAACGTTTTTTCCCCCACACATGGTCTGTGTGTCTAATTAACTATGAGTGAACGTACAAAAACTGCTTCATGTGTTATTTTCTAAACATACACACACACAATCAAACGTAACGTAATAAAAAAAGAAAAAGAAAAAAAAAAAAAGAAACACAAGCCTGGATGATTGAGCCAATGTCACACAACCTCATGGTGAAGTGAAGTACAGGCAGCTGATGAAGAATGATAAAATATCAAAACACGTTTTTGTAAAATCAGGATAAAAAACAAAACAAAAACAAACAACAACAAAAAAAAAACAAATAGAATAATTGAAAGATCTATTGTAAAACAGGACGATTTAAAACAACACTTTTGCACTAATCCCTTCTGTCAATGCGGCTTATTCAAATGCTGTGTGATTGTGCTTTGTAGATGATTTAAACAGAAAAAAAAAACTTAACAAAACTTAACGGGTGAAATCTGCAACGTGCACTGCAAAGAGGAGCAAACGTGAGGGGCATTCACGAGGACAGTAACTATGGAAACAGTCCAAGAGCCCACCAAAAAAAAAAAAAAAAAACTCAATAAAATGGAGTGTAACCATTTTTTTTTAAGCGTGACCTTACATGTCCACATTATCATTAAAATGCCTAAATGCTAAGGGTCCTGTCCTGTAATTATTTTTGGAGGAGAAAAAAAAAATCCTTCACAACAGAGCTGGAGAAACACAAATGTATTCTGGTGCCATTCTTTTTAGACTGCAGATTATAAAGAGGAAAAAAAAAAGAAAAAAAAAAAAGAAAAACAATTATAACGAACTACACAAAGATCTACTCATCATCACTTGCACAGGAAAGAAAAATAAAACTTTGCAGTTGTGTCAATGATGATACATGCTAGAAAAGAATGGATGAGGTGAAGAGAGAAGACGAGTAATTAGGGATCCTCGGTGTCACATGTTACATGTAATATATTCAGCGGTGTACTGGACGGTTGTTTTTCTGTTTGTCAAGAACCACGTTATATATATACCGGCTCGGCACACTGCTGCTGATCTTCCTACAGTAGCTATAACGTGTGCAGCTTTACGTGAGATCAGAAAATGTTACTGTGAAAAGGCATTTTCTCGGTTTATTTTTTCGCTTTTTTTCTTTTCTTTTTCAAGATACGTACTTGTGTATTAAAGCAATGAATAATATACCTCTACTATTATTTAAATAATCAATAATCACTCTGCTACATCTGAGAACTATGTTTGTGGCCCTGACGGTTTCTTTCTGAGGGATTACGTTTAAGTCTGATGACGGCAGACGCACATTTTTGACTGACGTTGGACAGAACCTTAAGGACCCGTGTACACACACACGGTCCTTAAAATACTGACAATGTGTACACATTTTGGCCCGTGGGTAAGGGATGGGGGAAGTGCTGCCCAAAAGTGAACTGTACATACAAAGATAATTTTATTCATTTATTTTTTTTTCTTTTTTTTAAATTTTTTTTTACACTTAACTGTGTGATGTTACAGTACATAAGTTATTTACAACTGTGCAGTAATGGGTGGCAAAATAAATTATCTAGAAGGCAGCGAGAATACATTGGTTAACGAATATAAAAACTGTACATCATTTACGGAATACAATATTTTTTCTGATTTTTTTTTTTCTCCATTAAACTAACATTGGCTCTGTAGTGTTTCAAGTCACGTCCTCAGAAAGGGAACAATGAAATGCCCGAGTAAAGAAAAGACCGAAAAAAAAAAAATCCACTAAAACGTCATTTGTAAAAGTCTCTGCCTCTTGGTTTGCAACACTGCGTTTCTCGAGTTGTTCTCCGCCTCCTTCTCTTTCTGCAGATGTTTGCAGAGTGCCAGCACGACGGACCTGGCTTTCGCAGTGGACCATCAGAGGCTGTGTGAATCTGCTCTGCTCCTTTATTTTTTTCCCCCTTCGTCTGAGAACACCCTGTGCCTCATGATGTCTGAGATGGGATGTCCTGGTGCAGGAGGAATTTCTCTCTCTTGCTCTGGCACTGAGCCTCACCACACTGCTGTGCTCTGGGCGCTGTGGGCATCAGGGAGCCATGCTCTCCTTTGCTGTGGTCATGAGAGATCCGAGTCCAACAGCATGCTCTCCCGCTGTAGCCGTGGATGTTTCAGCATTCACCTTGCACCTTACGACCTTATATGTCTTTTGTTTTTGTTTTTTTTGTTGTTTTTTTTCCTTTTAATATGTGGCTTTACCCTCGAAGTGTTGGACCATGTCGTTTCTGTTCAGCACACTCGAGGAGACCGTTGGTGCCTTCTGTCCCTGATCCTGAAGGGTGAAGGTGGATTAGCCTGTCTCAGCCCTTCCCCTTTGTTGCAAATTAGTTTAAAGGGGAACAAAAATAAAGAAAAAAAATTATTTTGTCTTCCCCGTTTTAGTTTCACCCAAATCAACTGGCAGGAGAGGGCGGGCTAGCTTTAAAGCAAAACAGTGTTGCTTCTTAAACTCCAAAACAAAAGCATAAAAACCTTTAAGGATGAAAGTGCAAGTTGTGTTTTTCCCCCGGGAAAAAGGCGCTCCCCTCTTCTGACGGAGGGGGAGAATTTAGTTTTTATTTCTTTTACCTTCTTCTATATAATATATATGTATATACTCTTCTCAAAGAAATCTTCGTTTTCGAACCGGCTAGCCCTTACCAAACTTGCTGTCTGATGTCTCTTTGAAAAATGGATTTTAGACCGCGCTCCCTGCGTCTCTGTGTGTTCGTGTCATGCAGGCAACAGTACAAAGTCGTCGTTGACGTCGACCATTGGCACGTAAAAGGAGGGAACCTCGTTGACGCACAGAGATTTGTGTCCAGCAGGGTCCAGCTCCTGCACCTTGAGTTGCCACTCCATCCTCTGCACTGCGTTGAGAGCGGCGGCCTCATGCTGCTGCCGCATCAGCAAGCACGTCTGCAGGGATCGGGATGGTGATGTTAAACAAATAATATGTGGAAACTCAGGAACTTAAATCTTATCTACTTCTTATCTTCTACATCTATGATACACAGGGTATGCTCAGGTATATTTATTGTCAGGTTGTAATGTTCTTTAAGATTTCTATCAGTAGATACGGATGTGATTGTTACCTTCATGCGGTCGTATTTATCGTCCACGTCTTGAATCCAAGAGATAAACTGCCGGGCATTAAATCGATCTCTTACGGACTTGTTTTCGTCCCCCTGTTAAAATACCAACACACCAACATTTAACAAATTATTCATGCCTGGAAGAGTAAGTGCCGAGATGAAAGGTGAGCTCATTACAAGAGTAAGTCTTTTACCTGGCTTTCTGATGGCATGTTGTAAACTTCTGAATCCAGAAGCATAGTGCAAGCGCTAAACGGGACAGCCTGATTGGCAATAGTTCTGGCCGCTCTGCAGTGAACTCGCAAGACCTCTTGCTCACAGGACACAATCAGCTTTTCCTATGGAAAAAGGAAAAATAAAACTTAGCAAAGTACAGAAGGACTGTCTAAACTACCTCTGTCCTGCACATTTCTGTGCTTACTCAACTCCCGGCACACCTGATTTAACTAATCAGCTAATTAATAGCCTTTTCTGCCTCAAAGTATGTGCAGTAGAGCAGGGAAAACACTATAGGCGCGTTCCGATCGGCATGCAGTACCCTGCGAAGTATACTTCACAGGGTGTGATTCCAATGTTCCATGCTACGTGTGATTCCAAACCGCAGGGAGCGAAAATGTTCAGTTCAAAAGGAACTACGAACGGTGTAGGGAACGAGTGAACAACAGGTCCTCACTTCCCCGGAAAAGGGAATGAAAATTTCCTCATAAGTCACCCGTCTTGCTGGAGCGTGAAAAAACGATTTATATATTTATCATTATTATCGAGGACGACATCATATTAAAAGGACAAAGATTGAAATTTTAATTTAATCAAGAAATCCTTAGTGTTATATAACCTAGTAATCTGTAAAAAAAATCTCTGTACATCTTTAATCGATTATTATATTTATTATATGTATAAAGTTATACACGTTTCAATAGTACATTTTATAATGGTATCAGTTCGCCATCACAGGGAAGTTCCCTTCACCAACATTCCCTGCAAACAGAGCAGGGAGCACCCTGTGAAGTACACTTCAGAATGGAACGCAGCCTATAATGTGCAAGACTGGGGGTGTTCCAGGACCAGGGTTGACAAACACTGGATCCGTATGCAATGTACAACTTTCCAAAGTCACAAGAGCAACATTAAATCAGCGTAAGATGAAAAGTATTTTTTTTTGAGAGTCTGATTGTATTATGTAATACTTGGTACAGTTAGCAAAAATTCACTGTAGATGCAATACTTTTCGATTATGCAAAGGCTTTGATCACTTGAAACAAAAGGTTTTCGTGCCACGCAATCAAAGCAGTACTTTAAACATAACTGCTAAAACAAGTTGAAGGATCCGAGAGCAGGAAACAGGCGGATGTGTTGGGAGTTTAGGGAGTTGGTGCACTTACCCGCTCAATGCTGTGCTGCAGTCGCAGTTTCCCCCTTACTGCCTCCTGCTGTCTGAAGAGCTCCTTCAATGGCTCAGACAAAGATGGTGGTGGTGCAATCTGAAGGGTGAAAACACATCTCCTTTTGGTATCTAGTATTAAAAACTGGACTACATCTTTAAAATAGTCAAAGTTTTGGAAACACAACAACGGTTGCATTATCATATAAAATAGTTCTTACCACTGGAATATGCAGTTTGCTCAATGGTTTGCCATCTAGCAAATAGGAGCCCGTGTATGTCACGTACTCTGCATAGCACTGTGGAGCTTGTGGTGTTATGTAGCAAAGAATTTTCCGCTTCTCTTCGATCTTTTTGCGGATCTGCAGGTACTCAAAGTAAGGGTTGGAGCGATCGCTGTGGTATGGCTCAATTTCATCCAGCTTGATTGCGTTAACTATAACTGCTAACGTCTGCTGTATCATCTCCCGTGTTTGCTGCATTGCTGTGTTGACCAGCTGAACCTGGACTTGTTGCTGGCCTGATTTCTGGAACTTCCGTTTGCGAGGATGTTGCGTCTGGCCATCTTCTTCCTCTGCGCGACCTTTAGTTTTGGTGACAAGAACAGGAGTTGAAGCCTGCGCATTGTTGGCGCTGATGGGATCCTTCTCTTTCTCCTTCTCCCCAGCGGTAAGAGAGGAAGAAGAAATAGTGGTGACACTTGTGGTAACAGGAGGGGAGGTTGTGGATGATGAGACACTCATTGCGGTGCTCAGCTTATTCTGGTTGGCCAGCATCTGTGCTCGATTGCGAGTCATCCTTGGAGCTATCTCCTCTACCTTTTTGGGAGCCTCGGTTGTTGCAGGTGCAACTGGGAGCTTGACTGTCGTCTCCACAGCTTCTGATATTTGGGTGGGACTAGATGACGTGACAGGCAAGACTGGAGCAGGAGTTGCATGAGGTTGCACTGGGCAGGAGTTGCATGAGGTACTCAAGACAACCACGGGATTAGATGTGATTTGTTCTGATTTTAAATGTACAAGTGGTTCCAGACATGGTGTTGTTGGTGTCGGCATATCAGAGGCTGTGTCTTTCTGCCTATATTCATGGTCATTCTCTCCATCAATACTTGAAAACATGTTGCCATCACCCTCATCCTGATCATCAAACATGGGCAGATCTTCCTGGATTGTTTCTTTTATTGATGGAACATCCTGAATGTCCTTCGGTTCTGGTTCAAGCTCATTTTGGGGTCTGTAACTCTCCTTGTGGGCAGGTGGCTCCAAATCCTGAGCAGACTCGCATAAAGAAACAACTGCAGGTGAGCATGGGGGTTTGGTCAAATTTGGAAATCCAACATCCAACACCCCTAGTTCTTTGTTTGTTTCTAAGGGTCTTATTGGGACAGGAGAATGTTTGGTGTCTGTTGTCTCAGATGCTGTAATTTCGGGTTCATGCATCTCTTTTTCTGGGAAGGGAAGGTCTGGTAAAGAGAATGGACTTAGATCATCTAGTTCGTCAACTGTGTTAGGAAAGGGGTCAGCCCAGTGAGGCTCACAGTTGGGCAATGGTTGGGCAAGACTGCTCTGAGGGTAACTGAGTGACTCTTCTCTGTTCTCTTGTTCCACACAGGACGGCTCAATGTCCATTTGATTCTCCTCAACATGCGGTTTGATATCTGTGAAGAAGGTCTCTAGACGGGTTGAGGAGGGTGGCATGAAGTTTGTTTCTACAGACTCTGCTTCGGGTCTTGGAGATGATGAAATATCCTCTACACTGTCTTTTTGTACCTCATAATGACTTTCTGAAATGTGCGAATATGACCTAGAATATGTAGAATAAGGTGGTGTCATGGAATGAACTGGTATTGCAGTAGGAATGGGTGGCAGTTCACAATCAGAGTGTGAATACGGACTGCTGATCTTTGAAACTGCAGCTTCAACCTCTCCATAGCTTTCATGGGGTGATTTCATAAGACCGTCTGAGTTCCACCCTATAGCCTGGTCACAAGAGTTTTCCATGATGTTATCTTGAGGATGAGCGGGTGAAAGCGGAAGGACTTCAGGCTCTCTATGATCCAGAGATTCCGCCCAAGTCTTCATGACAGACTCTTGTAATCCAAGAGGATACGTAGGATCTTCTGTAGGCTGCATGGCCTGATCTGGAGCAATCTGCGGTTCAGCAGTTTCCTCTGAATTATCTTCCTCTTCCTCCTCTTCCTCCTCTTCGTTTTCATCATCGTCATCCTCATCTTCATCCTGCTCCTCTACGACAGAAGGTAAATATTCATTGCCACTCACTGGATCAGACGGCACCAAACTGGGCTCACTCTGATGTGGTTCGGACAAGTCATCAATTTCCATCGGAGGCAAAGCGGCAGGGGCTGGTGTTAAAGGAGCAGCTATGTCCAAACATTGAGGGTCAGGTCTATGGACTGGAGTTGAGGGCTTCATAAGATAACCGTACATGCTTTCTGGAGGGAGTTCACCGGCATCATTTCCAGAAATGGCTGCAGAACCTCTATCGGGGACAGGCTGTGTCAAGTCAGGCCTCGGAGACAACATGTTAATTTGAGGGGAGGGATACGAAGTTGAAAGACTATCAAGTCTCTCTATTGGTATTTTGTCTTCAGTAAGATGCGAGGCAGAAGACTCAAATTCTTGAGGTGCGTTTTGCTGTCTATGAAACTTGTCAGCTTCTGCTTTGAACTCTTCTTCTAAAGGTCTTCTGACCTCAGAGGTGACTGACCGACTCTCAAGGGGTAATTGCATATTCTTTGCTGGTGTGATGCAGGTTCCTTCTGGGAAACTATGCGATGAGTTCTGGGATGTGTATCTATCAAAGAATGTTGGCGAGCAGGCATTCATTGACATCGTCATTGCAGAAGAATTCTGACAGTCTAGTCCATCAAATATGATTTCTTGGTAGTCCTCTGTACTGCAGGATGGTGTACGAGGAGTCTGCATGACTTCTTCATAGCTTGGACATGAAATCACAGACGCAGGAGCAGGGACACCTGTTGGCCTGTTCTGATCAGGTCGTGGAGAAGCGGGAAGATTTTCTTTTATCTGGTGACCTGCTAGCCAGTCTTTAGAGTTTTGGCTGTCCAGTGGCTGTGATTTCCTATCAGGGGACATCATCTGGGATGGAAGGCTCACCTCTTTAAGTTTCTTTTCTTTCAAAGTAGAGTCTAATGTGCCAGACTTCTTAGACGAAAGATCACTACGGTTCTTCTTTAGATCCTCGCTGGACTTGATTTTTTCTTTAAGCTTTGGATCTCCTGATTTATGCCTTAACTTCTCCATTTGTTTCATCTTCTCCTTATGTCTTTTATGCCTCTCTTCATTCTCCTGGTCTTTTAAACTAAGCATTTTCCCAAAGCTTGTTAGTCTGAGATCACCATCAACCAGAAGCTTTTCACGTGGGCGAGTGTCTTTCCGGGTAGTGTCTTTTGACTGGCACAGCTTGTCGCTGTCACTGAGCTTATCCTTGGTCTTGTTGTAATCTGTTCTATCTTTGTCTCCGATGTCCCTGTTTCTGTCCTTGTTTTTGCCATCGAATTTTGGACTATCTTCTTTAGACTTATCTTTCAAATTTGTGATCTGAGGGCTTTCTTTCAGTCCAGATTTTTGCTCATCTTTGGTGTGTCGAAAAGACCCAAAGCCATCTGAATATTTATGTTTCTCCTCTTTTACTTTCTCCTTATGTTTCTCTTTTTTCTTTTTGTCTTTTATCTTCTCACTAGTAATGACACTATTTGTCTTATCCTTTTTAGACATTTCCTTTTCAAACTCTAAGGTTTTGTCCAAGTCGTCCTCGCCATCACCTTTAGAACTATATGGAAAAGTGTAAGGATCAGCTTCCAGGGGCATGGGCTCTTTCTCAACAGGTAGGCTCTCTCTGCGTCCAAAGGACTCTCTAATCTCCTCTGACTTGTCCCTCTTGTCAGCTTTCTCTTTCTTAACTTTTTCCTTATCCTTGTCATGACTCTTCTTGGATGATGAAGAAGAGGAATGCCTATGTCTTTCTTTCTCTCTGAATTTGTCCTGTGGATTAGAAATGGACAGCGACTCTCTTCGATCCTCTGACATATCTGGCAAGGTAATATTTGACGAGTCATAGAAACTGCTTGAAACAGGGTCATGACCCCTGTCTGTGAAACTGTCAGATGAGATCTCACTGTTCTTATCATTGGAATCATCTTTGTAATCATTCATGGCCTCCTCCTCTAGCTTCTCAAGCAAGGATTTCTCATTTTCTCCACTCCCCTTAGAAGGTTTTCTATCTTTCAGATGGTCTGGTTTATCTTTGTATTTGCTTTTGCTCTTTTCCTCTGAGAGGTCCCTCTTGTCTGTCGGTTTTTGTCTGATTTTCTTTTCCTGATTCGAGTCCACGGATGCTCTGTCTTTGCGCTCCTTGTGTTTTGTATCAGTTGAATCTTTGTCTTTTTTATCTTTATCTTTGTGTTTTTCCATGGAGCTTTTTCTTTCTTTTCCTGCATCAAAAATCTTCTCTTTCTTTTTATCTTTATGCTCCTTTTCTTTCTTATTTTCTGTAGAGTGTTGTTTCCCCTCTCCAGAATACTTCCTGTGTTTATCTGATAGGATATCTAGGTCATCTCTATCAGGTGTGGAATCTTTACGGTGAGAGTCCAATAGTCCAAAGGAGTCACTCAGTTTTGCCACCCCTCCATTGTAATTGTCACTCTCATCTTCACTCTCATCTGTGAATATATCCTCAATTTTATACCAGGTCTTCTCCTTCTTTTCAGGCTTCTTTTCTTCCTTTTTAAATTCTAGGAAATCCTTTTCCCTTTCACTATGTTTGTCTTGGAATATTTTTTCTTTCTTGTCTTTACTCTGCTCAGATGACATCTTCCTCTCCTTATCCTTGCTGTGAGAATCTTTGTATTTATCTTTAGCCCCATCTTTCTTGTCTTTAGAACTCCTTTCAATGTCTTTATCTTTCAAAGACCTGTCAACTGAGTTTTTCTCAGGTTTTTCCTGGTCCAAACTTCGATCTTTAGGCTTATCTTTGTGCTTTTCGCCTTTTACCTTGTCTTTCTTCTCTATGCCATCACCTTTCTTCTCCTTTTCTTTTCCAGAATGATTCCTCTCCCTGGGGTCTAATTTAGGTGTAGTCTCACTCTCTGATTTAAAGAAGGCATCATTGCCATATTCATCTCTCAAGCATTCCGATTTGGTTTTGGAGTCTTTACGCTCCTTGGTAAACTCATATGAATCTTTCCTGTCCCTGCTGCACTCAACGGACTCCTTTTCTTTTTTCTCTTTGATGACCCCATCAGCTGAGTCCTTTCGTTTCTTCTCCTTGTCCGAGTGACTGGAGTTCAGCTTCTGTTTGTCAGTCCAGTCTTTTTTCTTTTCGTTTCCTTTGTCGCTTACTTTGTCAGAGGATTCCTTCTCTTTCCTCTTGGATGTGACTTCTTTCTCAAAGCGCTTGTCTCCATGCTCTGACTTCTTGTCTTTAACTTTGTTATCCTTCTTCCGGTCCCTGTTTTCGTCTTTCATCGTTTCCACGATGAGTTTTACAGGATTGTTATTCGCTTTGTATTCTTTCATGGGGGCATCCCAACTGTCATCTTCATAGAGCAAGCTGTCGGAGGAAAGATCTGATGGCCATCCATCGTGATCTGACGCACTCATCTTGGTGTCGTCTAAAAAAGGATTTTTCATATCATAGTCCTCATATTCTGGCTCTTCCTTTAAAGTCTTATCCTTTTTTGACTTTTCCTCTTTTATAGTTTTGTCTTTGTCCGATTTGAAATGCTTCTCCTCCCTCTGCTCACTCTTTTTTTCTGCTTTGAAAGACTTATCCTTGGACTTTTTCTTTTTATCCTCTTTATGAGATTTTTGTTTTTCCTCCTTTGGCTTTTCTTTGTCCTTCATGCCTTTGTCCTTTTCAGTTTTTAAAGACTTGTCCTTCTCGTCTTTGCTTATTCTATCTTTGTTAGATTCCTTTATTTTCTTGGACTTCTCCTCTTTAGATACTCTCTGAACTTCTTTCCCTGTCCAGTCTTTATCTTCGGCTTTAACCTTTGTCAGCCTGTCCTCTTTCTTAAAATGATCTTTTTCGTGTTTGGAAAGTTTAACTTTACTTTCAGAAGGTGACTCTTGCCGTGAATCATCAAAGTCAAAAGAAATGCTTTTGACAAACTTTTCATTCATGTCTTGATTCAAAACTAAAGTGGTCACCTTCTCCTTTTCCTTGGTTTTGTGTTTATGTTTTACTTTGTGTTTTTTCAATATCTTTCCATCTTTGTCTGTTTTAGAAACGGTTCCATCAGCGTTGGAGTTCTTATAAAAGTCCGAGCTCTTTTTGTCAAGCACACTGGCGTGCGTGTTGTTTTTCTTCTTTTCCTGCGCTTTCTTCTTCACCTGTTTTACAGATTCAACGCTCGAGTCTGCAGAGGAATAGTCAGACTCGCTGGAAAGCCTCGTCCTGACAGACTCTGAGAGGGAGCTCTCATCAGACCAAACTGGAGAGGATACAGTCTTCCAACCATCTGTCCTCCACTGTTTCGGGTGCTGCTCTGCCAGAGATGGTGTAAGCTTCTGGGAGCCCAAACTCCCATGAGAAGAGGAGGATGAAGATACCGACAGTGAGCTGAATACACTAGATTCTTTAAGGCTCAAAGTTGAAGAATCCTTCACACAGTTCGAAACTGGCATTGAGCCCTTATCGTCCTCACTCTCCATATCACCTGTCTCAGAGTCTGATGTGCAGAACTTGTCGTTTACTTTGCCGAAGCGCACCTCTTTACTGACATTATTTTTTGTCTCCTTCTTCCTTTTCTTCTTGACTTTGTTTTTGTCTTTCTGCTGCTTGGAGCACAGTGTGTTAGAGTCTCTACTCTTGGTGTTGCTCTGAGCAGCAGATTGCCTTGGCGTGGGTGTCGGTGTGAAACACAACGTCCGATCATCCTCGTCTGAGCTGTTGCTATCTGACAGTATCCGACGCACAGGCTTCTTTGGTGTGAGTGAGTTGCTTTTGGAATAGGTTTTAACCTCCATCTTGGGTATGGAGATGAAACTGTTGGTCTTGCTGACAGAATCTTTGCGGAAATCTTTTTTGAGCAAATGCTTGTCATCCACAGGTGGGACGCGTTCCTCCTCATCATCCTCGTCAAACTCGTATTCGTCCTTGACGGGTGTGGTGGTGGATTTAGGCGGGTCCAGGGCCTTCCCTTTCAGCTTTAAGCCCTTCTCGAACTCTGAATCTGTGTTATTGCCATCCACAGAGCTAGATGGGGCAAACGATGGAGCGTCCTCCTCTTCCGAAGATTCTGTTCACACAAACAAAGAAAAAAAATAATTACAGGGAGAACTTTCTTAAAAACAAAAAGGCTTTTTAAAACAAATTACCTATAGCACATACCTGACGAGCTCTCACTAGAGGTGTATGTGCCTTTTCCAAGCAACAAATTAAGCATGGTTGGAGAGTTTGCAACCTTCAACGGTGTTTCTCCCCTCCTGTTGCTTTGACACGGATCCCCTCCATACCGCAAAAGTAACTTTACCACCTGGAAAAACACAAACCACCATAACAGGGTTATTTAATTTTTTAATTAATTAATTTTTTTAAACGAGCCTGAGTGAAACCCAAACAGTGGGGGAAAAAAAATAAAAGCTGGTTCGCTGAGGGCGTTTTCACATTGGGCACGATTTATTTGTACCATACACGAGAACGACTGCCCCAACTACTCCCTGAGCCCACTCCCCTGCGCTATTTTTGTTCTCTGGTACACTTGCATATTTTATTTTATATATATATATATATATATATATATATATATATATATATATATTTATTTATTTATTTACATTTTCTAATACAGCAGATGGCAGTATGCAACTACTTGGCTAGTGAGCTGCCATTAAACACATAAGAGGAGAACAAGGTCGTCAACTTTTGTGCTATGCCTAATGTTATTGATATTTTGGAATAAAATGTCAAAAGCAGCACTCTCACGTGCCTTCCTTCTTTATCAGCTATGGCTGTGTACATCAGAGGATGAGATCGGTGTGTGAAAACCAGACTTTGGGGTAAAGTGTTCTCGGAAACAATCCCAGGGACCTACTGTGAAACATTCTAAGTGAAAAATCCCATGAGACATTGGCTTAATACTAATGATGGGAAGCACAAGGTACCGCCAAATACTATATCATCTAGATACCTAGGTGCCGATTAGATATGTATTGCAATTCAAAGGTATCACGATTTTGTGAAAAATAGAGTCTCCTGCCTGTAGTATTGCAGAGAAGCTGAAATGTATTTTGGTGTCAGTGTGGTGATTCTGTATGGCAATTGCCACACAAAGAATTGTGAAACGTAACAACTGATTTTTTCCTCATCTCTACTTGATATACTACACTGACTTACTTTGAAGTGGCCATTGTTGGACGCATCGTGTAGAGGCGTATCATCGTCCAGGCCCTTGGTATTGACCTCGGCCCCGGCTGCCAGCAGCTGCTTGGCCACTTCATAATACCCCCTGTTGCATGCTTCATGCAGTGCGGTCCAGCCTGGAAATCACAGTGAGAGAGATTTTTTATTTATCTTCTTACTTTAAATAAAAGAAATGTATATTTTAATATTACTTACTTGTAAAAGCACATAAAAGCAGATAAAAAATATATATATCAGACTTGTGATATGCACATCAGTAGTACCAGATCACTAATACGGTTTGCTCAGGTTAAATTCCGAGGGTGTAAAGCTGAATACACTCCCTCACCTGCAAAGTCTTTTACATTCACATCAGCTCCCTCGTTGATGAGCTCCTTGATGCGGCGTACCTCGCCGCGAATGGCTGCCCGGTGCAGCCGTGTTTCACCCCTCTCGTTCCGCTTATTCACTTTGTCTTTGGTTTTTGAGGCAGAGTTTGGTGTTCCCTTCTGACCCAGATTCGACTGTGACTGATGCTTTGGTGTTGTGTCTGAAAATAAAACCCAGAGAAGCGTATCTGTTAGGCACATGATGACACAGTGCAACGTTTGTGTGAATGTAAAACTGCATTCTGGAAAGGAAAAAGTGACCCACAACTGCCTCTGGATGGCGGTCTTGTACAACTAAAGCACAGAGGAAACAGTGCCCTCTCGTTCCATTAGTTTATTTATTCTCTTTAACGAGATTAATGTAAATGGTTTGTTGCACTTTCTTTTGTACAGTATCATCCAGAATTTTATTTAAAATTCTGACTGTGGTTAGTAAATTATATGCAATGCTTTAAATGAAGAAAACCGCCTGGATTTAAGTGGTTTATGTAGGGACTCATTAAGAATCGATGCTCTTAGTGGACAGAGCTTCAACTTTTTTCCTCCTTTAGTCAGCAAAACAAAACAAAAAACACTTTGGTGCATGGTGAGAATTTAAAATACTAACAGCAAGGACGTGTTCCTTTTCCCCTGTAAAAAATTTAATATGTGCAACAACTTGAATCTGAGTAAGAGGAAAACGTCCTTGAAATCATAAAACTGTACGTATGGTTTAGTGCAGCCTGCAGACTGCATTAATAATTTTTTTTTTCAGACTAATCAGTGATATCCAGTTTTAAGCTCCCTTTTCCCCAAAATTAGATTCTAAAAAAACCACAGGGGAAAAAACAACAACAACATGTGTGTGGAAAGCTAAAGAAATGTTTTTAAGAGGTGTACAAACACGTCCAATTTTCACAGTCAGCACTGGATTAAGATCCTGGTCTGTTTGGCTGTAGTAATGGGAATTGATGAGGGCTATCGTGTTAAATGGAATTCTAATTAAGCACTGTGGTGTGTGTTTTAATGAAGCATGGCATGAGAGAGAGAGAGAGAGAGAGATCAGCGGGGACAGCGAGAGCTTGTGGGGGCTCGGAGGACGTGGCGCTCATGACAAGCACGCACCTGGACTGTTTACTGACTCCTCCGCCGTCATCTGCATAAGAAGAGCCACCTGCTGCCGCTCCGACAGCGGGTACCCAGCCCGGATTCCTGGCATGCCCATCCCAAAAGGCAAGCTTGGCTTCCTGGTGTTGGTGGGCTCCTTTTTAATGCGCTTCCGCTCCGGACCTTGCTTCTCTGTGTAGGAGAAAAGGGGAGGAAAAGGCCAAGTTAGACCCGATCGACTCTTTGAATGAGTGATTCTAACCAATCTGGAGCGTTTGAACCAATGTGTTTCTTTTTGTTTTAACATCTGGGTTTGTCCTGTTCGGAAATTTTTTTTTTTTCCTATCTATGCAGTCATTCTAATAACAGGAGATATATATTTCTTTATTATTTCAGCTTCACCTCCACACCACCACCATCACTCAGGCTGCAATCAAGACGTTCAGGCGAGCAAATTCAAATGAGACTGAGCGAATTGGATTTTCCTGCGGTTTGATTATTGCCAATGCACATTTACATTTTTTAACACAAGATCACAAGGTTCAATCTGCTTGGTGAGCTACACGTGCATTGCATTTTTTTCATACTTCTGAAAGTCATTTCGCTTTAATGTTTCTTATCTATATCTCAGAACCACAAGTGCAGTCCATTTGACCTCCTATTATCAGACATTACCAAATGACCTAAATAAGTATTAAAAAAAAAAAAAAAAAAAAACCTACACACACACACACACACACACACACACACACACACACACACACACACACACACACACACACACTTCTGAAAGTGAAGTGAAACCCTGGACTCCCAGGTGAATTCTCTGTCTGCCCTGAGAGTCTGGGAGCCTGCAGCAGCAGAAGAGCAGGATTACCCAGAATCCCCATGAGGAGGGAGGAGCACTTAGTGTGTGTGTGTGTGCCAGTATCTTTCTTTAAGGGTGTGACTTGGCAGCCTGACAGCAATTACAAAATGGCTGGTGTTGGTTTCAGCATGGCTAAGGCAAGGTCATAGCTAGACAAAAGCAGCTGCACTTCAAAAGACATGCCTGTCAATTATTTTCAGCATCTGGGTGTAAACAGATCGGCCCCGCGATGCGCTAAGATGGTCCGTTACACTTCCCTCACCCAAATTCTCCGCTTACAGTGGCAACTCTAAGCTTCATACTTATGAACATGACCTAACAGGGTGCACACACACACATTCATTTGCACTACTAACAAAAACAAATGATCTGCCATCATCTAGGTTTCAGTGCTCATCTAATCTATGAAAGATCTACAAGCGTGCATGCTGTTGCTTTTAACACAGTGATTCGCTCAAGGCCACAAATATAATTTATACAGAGAGGAAGCGAGGCAGCAGAAAAACTTCCTGTCGCACAACTCTTTCCAGGGATTACTTTCCACATTCAGATCGGATGAACTCTCGCCAACATCTGCAAACGATTACACTTAATGTACCCCCACCCATGTGCGTTCTCTCGCACACATCTGCCGCTTAGACACATTCCACCCATTCAAACTCAAACTGCGGGAGCCGCAGAAGCAGCCTAAACATGTTTTTTTTTTCCACGGCGGGAAAGAGAAGACGAGCTGAAAGCACGGGAGTTAGCTGTTGCTGCCTTCGCGGTACGCGGGATTAGAGAGTCCTACAAGACTACGATCGTTGTGTATTCACCGCCGTGGCTGTCTGGAGTCCGTAACTCGGCTCGTTAAATGTTAACAGATCCGTTTGCGTTTACTGTAAGTCATTATGTCATGCTTTAACGTTGTCAAGATTAAAGATAAGTGTGAGAAATCTTAAGATTGTCCAACTGGATCAGTTAAATTATGAGAAAACACACAGACTGAATTCTTGCTGAAGGCACTGTAGAGTAGAAAGCAACGATTCCACCGAATGGCACGTACTAATAACAGAACGGCTCGGTCTAATCAAATAAACAGTTGCTGGCAGAACCCATAAAAGCACCCATGGGAGCCGTTTTTAAAAAGAGTGGTAAACTACTCCAGTACACAAGCTTTAAATAACCATTATTAGTCTTCAGCAAAAGTCTGAGACATGGCTCATCTAATGGATGCATGTGAGCCTGAAACTAAACTGAAAGGTTAAACGTGAAGCAGCTGTAATCAGCGCTAGTGTTATAGTGTGACTAAGCCATTTATTTGGACTGCTGTCCTTGTCCATGTATACAAGCACAGCAGGGGAATTGACTTATTGACCGGTGTGCACTTCCCCTCAAACGTTTGGGATCACTTTCTAATTCCAGGGTCTTTCCTGATTTTTATTTCTAAGGCGCCCAAAATATGCAATAATTCCCTTTGAACAGTTGATATTGAGATGTGTCTACTACTTATGCTCTGTAAAACCTTCATAACGGCTCTAATCTGAGGTGCTGTTCGTTAACTGGTGTTTTTTGAGGCTGGTGACTCTAAATGAACTTCTCGCCTGCAGCAGAGGTACATTTTGGTCTTCATGAACGCCAGTTTCATCACAGTGCTTGGTGCATGGCTTTTGCAAACGCTCTTGACAATACTGTTCTTGCAGAATTATTCGAAACCAACTAACTTCCATGTTTTAAAATAACAACTGACTGTTATTGTTACATAATTACCTAATTGCATGTGCTATTTCATAGTTTTGTAATAGAAGTTTTGTTGTAGAATGTAGAAAATAAATCACTAAACAAAAAACAAAGAAATGTGCAAGTGCTCCCAAACTTACATACTGTATTGTATGCCCGACTCTGCTATGATAGGTGGCGATACACGCCGTCTCGGCTTGTTAGTTTTGGACCTTTTCCAGTTTGACCCATTACATCACACACCCAACACTTGACAAACAGGTTAGCTAGCAGCAAGTAGCATGTCGAGTGGTAAAAAACACGGACGATTACATTTGGTACGTGCTGCATATTTGGCATGTGGTCACGGTGTTACCCGAAGGGTGACAACACCACTGTATCGTTGGCCTCTTCTTCATTCTGTTCCGCATTTTATTCAGCTTCTGAGTCAAAGCCCATTTCGGGAACTGTGGGACATGTACAAAGAGTCACGGCTGATTTCTGTGTCCTACTGAGGTTCGACCTGTGGGAGAACCTCGGCTCCCAACCTCGTTATCTGGGTGTGCTAGTCAAACTCCGAGAAGTGCGATTCGATTTAGTATGATTTCAGTCAGGCACATTTTTTTTTTTTACTTTTAATTCGGCTAACACAACTAGTCGGGCCTAGGACAACGTCATGGAAACAAGTGTGGCCTGAATTTGCTTTGTTAAAGTGACAAACTTTTCAGCCCCCCTTGTTTTTTTTTTTTGTTTTTTTGTATGTGTGCCAAAATGCACACCCTAAGCATGAGATAAGAAGCAGACAAACTTGAAATATGAGGTGAGAAGAACACAGACAATGGCTTATGTAACGACGTGTGAATGAGAATGCGTGGGTTGGTTGTCCAAAATCTTATTAGTGTGAAAAACTGCCACGGTGAAAGCAGTTCAACTAGTTTCTCTCAATCTTGTCTAAGCTGCTGGACTGGTAACGACTAAGGACTGACAAAACAACAACAACAACAGGTGATGTGCTGGATGGTTACATTATGAATGATTCTGAAGGAAACAAACAAACAAACACTGATACCCTATTTGGACGGGATTAGTTTTACACGGGAAGTGGGGTTTTATTTCGGGTGTTTCTCAGGGATATTTAGTGAGCGAGCGCACAGAGTTCTCAGTCACTTGCTAAAATTATAAAGTGTGTTAGAACCTCAAGCCCTAAAGCAAGAACCCTGAGCTATACGGGCCTCGCCTCTATTAGTTACAGCCGCTGGGACTACAGCACCGATGGAGATTTGCTGTGGTGAGAAAATGCTCTGTTTATTAAATCGGTACTCTTTGTCATCATATATTTCTATTCGCTGGCTATAAGTTTCATGTTACAATTCGAGTAATAGTGTATGTGTATTATTATTATTGTTATTATTATTATGCCTCTGTATTGATCTAAAATGAAAGTAAGAAATGGTGGGTCCTGTGTGTCTGTGTTTCTGTAGGCGGCCAAGAATCTGGGTCACTGGAGAGGGTGGGGACTTGCCACTGAGAGGGGGGGGGGGTACTTCCCATTGTCAGGGACATCAAGCACAACCTTGGGTTCACACCTACAGTTACAAACTCAGGAGACCAAAAACACGTCAGCCAAAAAAAAAAGGGTCCCGTTTCGTACGGAGGGGTGTGAGAGATCGGCGAGACCAGAGGAAAAATGAGGAAGGAGGGGGTGGGGACATCCCACTAACTGAATATTTTTCTCAGAGAATAAATCTGAAAGCACTGTCTGAATGTGCTGCATAAGGCTTATGTAACTCTGCCTCTCTGGGCTGTTAATTCACTACGAGGGAGAGAGAGAGTTATGGAAAACACTTACGGGAAAAAAAGGAAGAGAAGGAGACAAACGAAATGATATGGAATAAGTATGATAAAGACGACAGATTGAGAGAGAGAGAGAGAGAGAGAGAGAGAGAGAGACTCCTCTTGAGCTGCCCGGAGAAAACAGGAAATAAAGGCAGAAGAGACAGGAAGTGCCCACAGGATGTTGTGTCACTGCTTTGTGCTACACATGAAAGAATGCTGTGACAGAATGGAACAAAAGAAGAGGGAAAAGACAATGATACAGTTAAAAAAAAAAAAAAAAAGAAGGCCTGTGATTTGTCAGAACTCATGAGCAGCAGACCACACAGCAGGCTTATCTGTCTGGGAGGAGCTTCATCAATCCTGTATCTGCGAGCTTCTCATACATTCGGGACGTCTGTCGAGTACACCAGAAGCTCGCGGACATGCAGGGCCGCTCGACCAGGCTCTGTTCTGATATAGAGTAACACTTGGGGGGGAGTGAAATGCTGTTGGATGAAGGAGGAGTTTAAAGCAAAAACAGTGGAGGTAGCAGGCACACTCTGTACCACCAGTGGCTAGCGGATACGTCTAGTACGCGTCCGAGAAACGGATTGGATGTGAGCGCCGGCGTTTCACCCGGGCAGCGTTGGTGTGCATGGCGGTGGAGTGGTGAACATTAGTGGCTCTGATAAGCCCACCCACTCAATTCCAGCCTGGGTGAGAACATGCACTCCCCTACATCTCCCTAAACCGTGTGCGTTTACGGCGCTGCTTTATGGCGTTGCTGCAGGAAGTTAGATTCTCTTTGAACGGCGCCACGCTAGGAGAAAATGCAGCAAAATGCAGCTCGGCACCGAACTCAATCTCATACATTATAAAAATAAATAAATAAAATGCATGTGGCATGGGACTGGCATGATCCGGCCACATAGACTTTAAGGAAGGGGAGGGCAGAGAGAGAAGAGAGGAAAGGGAAAGCGAGAAATATTCTACAGGCATCTTACAGAAGAACAGTCTGCAGAAAGCACTGGATAGAGAGAGAGAGAGAGAGAGAGAGAGAGAGAGGGGTGGGTGGGTGGGAAAAACACTGCTGCAAAAATACCAGCTAGATGAATTATGCATTTCAAATGGAGCCTTCCAGAAAATGAAAGCGAGCAGAGCAGAGCCAGCACAAGACCTTCACACACAGACTTTATCCGTTAGCGTTGTGGGGACGTACACGAGGTGTAGTTTTATCTTTTGTGGTTTTGCCGCTTCATGTAGTTTATTCACCGATCCTACAAAAAACACTGGTTTCGTAAGAATCACACTGGTTACATAAGAAGAAGTGCCACATTTGTGCACCTGCACTGAGCGAATGGCGTGAGCTGGTTGTGAAGCAGGGACTAATTTCACAGAGAAGTGTAGGTGCATGCGCGCACACACACACACACACTATTGTGTAATTGATAAAAATTTCTACAGATCTACCGTTGGGAGGCATCCTGATAACCGCATGATTGTACGGTACGCCAGTTGCAGCCAACAAGCGAAATGCCCTGAATTTGAAGGTGGATCGGTGGATCACCAGGACTCCTGAGCTTGGACGCCATCTACGCTAGCTGAGTGAGGAAGAACGCTAGCAGCACCATACAAGACTGAGCCACACCCTGGAAACTCCATGTTTAAGGTTTGCACATCAGGGCCGGTATTCACAAAGCTTCTTAGAATTCTCTCAGAGAGCTCCTATCTTAGCTTAAAAAGTCCTAGCTGGGAGTCTTAGACTAAAAGTGATTTAGAAAACTTTCTAAAGCAACTCTGAGTAAGGAAAGTAGAAAAACTTTTATCTTAGTGAGGGGGTGTGGTCGACCCCGTTGCTAGGGATGATGCAGAAATTCAAGGACTGTGATTGGTTAATAAAAAATTACCTCTGACCTCTGCAAAGGTTTTGGAATGTGCTCTTTGTGAAAACAGAATACATGATAATAGAACAAACAGTGAAATCATAAATTTTGTATATGAAGAAATTGTATAATCATGAGTACAGGCTACTTTATACAAAGTTTCTAGGCTAAAGGTCTTAAAAATAATTAAACAGCTTTTTGAAGCCACCAATTTCCACACAGTAGTTATTATATTTAAGTTCTCACATTTATTTACTGTACTGATTTTATTACTTGTAATCCATTTTAGATTTATAGGAGCAAAATGTCTCAGCTTTTACAATTTACATGATTGTATGTAGCCAACAATCCAAGAGAGATGAAAGGAAGTAAAACCAAATTGGAAAGAAGAGCAGTGTTTACTTTTAGCTTTACCTTCAGTGCTTGGAGAATATTTCTTCCTTCTGCCATTTTGTCCTCTTAAGCCTCTTAAAAGTCCTCCTCTCTACTCTTAACAAATTTTACCTTAGGACTTGTTTTTAGGGCTAAAATGTTTTGTGAATCATTTTTCTCTTTACTAAGATTTAATCCTAAATTTAAAGAGAAATTCTAAGAAAATGCCCTAACTCTAAGATTTGTCTTAGAATTTCATCACTAGGAGCAACTTTTAGGCTTAAGAAGCTTTGTGAATACCGGCCCAGGAGAACACTTGACCCCAAAGTCTGGTTCATTTTGATCAGTGAGAACACAATTGTTCCGCGCTCTGATAAGATGGTTTTAAGAACGATAAAACATACTCAGGCAGGGATCGAATCAGATATGGGACCAATCGTACCTGAGAACGAATGTAGATCGCTGTCTAGACGCGACATCATAAGTGATAACGGCCATAGCTCATAAAGTAGGAAGGTGCACTAAAGCATTGGCTCTTGACATTTTTTTTCCCAAAAAAATATCAATAACATAAGGCATAGTGTGAAGGTTGACGTGTTCGTTCTCTTCTCGTGTTTAATGGCGGCTCACAAACCAAGTTGGTGTATACTGCCATGCTGTATGGGAGAGTGTAAACATGAGTGCGTACCCGAGAGCAAAAAAATAAATAAAAATGTGAACACTTGCCAGCGGGGAAGTGAGGAGTTCCCAGGCATGGTACAAATCAATCGTGCCTAGTGTGAAAATGCCATAAGATCTAATACAAACAAACAGACTAAGGAATGGCTTCTTTCCCAGTGACGTGGCCTGCAACACGTCTATCCAAACACGCAAATTGTAAATGTAACTGTCAACTAACTGCAAATCGAATGCTTACTCTGTTATACCCCATCCTATCCAACTATGTAAAGGTCACTTTTTCACATTTTTATTTTTTCTTAGCATCCCTGCACATGATTACATGCTGCTCTTTATTTGCTTATTCCTTCCTCTCATAATACACAATTTCACTGTACTATGATGGTGATAAAGATGTTCTTATGCAATAAATAAATAAATGAACAATGCTTCTTGGAGTGTTCCTCAATGGGTGAAGGGTGCGGTGCTGATCACACTGCCTCATTACATAATAAAGGCACATAGAGAGAGAGTATCTCCTCTCACACCGGCCTCGACGGTGCTCTGCAGCTAATGGCTTCCTTACAGCTTTCCAAGCACATCCATTGTCTGTGTTTTTTTTATCAGGTTCGCTCTCTCATAATTAAGCTGAATGAAAATTTTTCTACGTCTATGATCCGTGTTGTAATAAGTCGGCGGTGTGGGCGTGCTTGATATGAATATAGCGCAAAGGTAAATGGCCTGAACTGGCACATATCCCACTGCCAGAGGAAGCAAATAAGGTAAACAAAACCCTACACACACACACAAACACACACAAACACACACAAACACACAAACACACACACAAATTTCATGACTCAAGCATTAAATAGAGCGGAGAAAAGGAATGGAGCCAAGTATTACAAATTAAAAAATATATATATTAATGCATGAGGGACTGACAATGACCCGGCATAAAAATCCGGCCTGGAGTAGAAAGCCTGGTCTGTGCTGTACACCAGTATAAGAAAAAAAAAGCCTGCGATGAGTTACCTGCTAGAGCTGAGAAGCTCAGTTTCTAATAACACAGGACGATGGCCTGTAAATTATTGCGAATCGATGGCTGGCGCACACTGACGAGGTGAAAATTACGGGTGTGCATAATACAGCAGGAGACGCTACAGGAGAAAGGGATAGTGAGGGATGCGCAGCAGGCCGGTGGGAAAAAATGAGCGCCCAGCCTCCACCTCCCTCCCTTAAAGAAAAAAAAAAGATCCTGGACTTTGCATCACAATAGGTGCTAGGCATTGTCTGACCAGGGTGAGAGAAAAGGAAAGATTTCACGCCTAATGGCTGAAAAAGGGGGTGGTGGGTGTAACGGCTCGGGAACTGTTACAGAGACTTTGAGCTCTGGCCCAAAACAGACACAACCACACTGTCCCTACACACATGACTTCAATACATATACTGCTAATATTATATACAACAACAATGCTACTTTTAAACTGTTAAAAAAAACACACACACTTGCACAAGTCCTTTAACCTAAGCCTGTTTCATTAGGAAAGCTGTTTGAACTCCTCATTACCAAATAATTAAACCATCTCTCCGAACTGAGTTCACTAAACACACAGCAGGGCTCTTTTTATTAAAGAAAACACAGATGGATGACTTACCCCAAAAAAAAAAAAAAAAAAAACCTCCTCAGCCCATTGTGTCCAATAGTTCCTTACGTATCGCCTCCACGTTAGTGGCGTCTCAAGCTTCCTTGTAATACCACAACAGTGCACTTCAGTACAGACAAAACAACTCCATGCAGCGCGATCCAAAACACCACCTTGCTTCCTGTTACCCACAACCCCCCCACCCCACCGCACCCCCCAGGGTTAAATGCCCTGGCCCTGCCTCCTTACCCGAGTCTGAATCTTTCTGGTCTCCATTGGCTCCGACGGTGAAGGGAAGCTTCCTCTTAGGAGCCTTCTCTTTCATGTCTTTGACGCCATCGCTGCGGTCCAATTTAGGAGTCTTGTTTGACGAGCCTTTATCTTTATCCTGGGGACAGGAGGCGGGAAAACAACGGGAGAAAAGATTTCGGTTAAGGTTAAACCCCGATCAGCAGGGATTTAAAATGCAAACATAAGTTTTTTGTTTTTAAGACAACTATTATCAACATTATTAGCTGAAAAAAACCCCAACAAAACAAAACAGTTCTGCCCAATTTTAGTTCTTGGTTTTAAATAATCACAATAACACAAGTCTATCGCACACTAATAAATTCATTTGCAAAATAAGTCACTGTAAAAATCACGGCATGGTAAAAAAAAGTATTAAGCTACTTTGCTAACCTGCACAAAGTAACACCAAGAGAAATAAATAAATGACAACACTCACCTTTTTCTTATAGATCTACATGTTATTTATATGCGAGCATATTTAAGAACCAACACTTATTTCTGACACTAGACGCTCACTTCTCCAGTAAAACAAACAAACAAATCCTATTTTCAATTGAACTGCTAGAACAAAACTATGTGGTTACTAGAGATAGAAATCAACTAGGAGCACTCGATACGATATCACGATACCTAGGTGCTGATTCAATTTATATTACGTTTCCTTAAGTATCACAATGATTCAATATGAATTTTCTGCTGGATTCTGATTTTGTTACCATTCTAAACAAACGATTATTTAGAGATTATTCCTTCTTACCATGGAATGCCTGAATAAACCATGCCGATGACTGAATAGTTTAGAGAGCACCACCTGTAGGATTATAGAGGAACTGCACCATTTTACAGCCTCCAATGCAAGCATACCGTATATATATACATTATATATATTATATATAATGATAAATAAATAAAAAACAATAAATCATCATGCATGAACCGCCACACAAAAGAATCGCGATAGGTAACTGAATCCAGTTCCTCTTGTCTCTAGTGGTTACTGTTGCCTGAATTGAAGTTTAATAGCGGTTACAACCACGAGGCCACCATGTGACCAGGACAAGCTAATCAGCATTTTATCACAAACATCACACTAACTGTTCCTACAAGCTTTAGTCATTATTGTAAAGGTCACCATTTCTGTGAGAAGTACTGCTGTAATAGCTGCTATGTGAAACTCAGGGTTTTACTCTGATGCAGTCTAATAGGTTTCTTTACTCTAAATGTCCTGTTTTATTTTATGCTTTTATTTTAAGCTTTGAAATTTTTTTTTTTTTTAAATATCTAGCATTCACCACAACCCCCCCCCCCCCCCAAACCCCCACCAACTCTTTTTGTCTACTTCTAACAGTTACAATACTATTATGAAATGACTAGGAACTGTAACTAAAGGTAAAATCAAGTTCATGATTAAAAGAAAATATATTTATTGCAATTATTTAATGCCTTAAATTAGAAAAGCTTATTTGAGAACACCAATGTAATGAAGGAAAATACAATTTCATTATTAAGTGCATTGAAAATGAATCCTGCTCTATAAGAACAAACATGGTTAGATATTCATGCTAAAGTGTGTATGCACATCGTGCAAAGTCCGTGTGCATTAAATAATGGTCTATATACTATACATCAAGGATGGGAATCACCAGAGACCAGCTGATACAATACCTAGGTGCTGATACGATTTGTATCGCGATTATCTATAAAAGTGTCACAATTTTTATACAAATCCCATACCTCCCCCCACACAGGATACTGCCAAAGTGTGAATAGTTTACAGCATGCCACCTGTAGGATTATAGAGGAACTGCAGCATGTCACCACCTCAACTGCAAACATTTATATATATATATATATATATATATATATATATATATATATATATATATATATATATATATATATATATATATATATATATATATATATAAAATAGATTTTGGGGTCGGTGTGGTGATACAAACTAATTTGTGATACATAACTGAATCAATTCTCCCCTCTTTCTACAGTACGTAATCAAGTTCAAGGTTGCCATATTGTATACACTGTTTTGACAGGTATAAAACTTGCTTCCTGTAAACTAGACTTAAAAATATCTAACCCAGGGTCGTTTTATTAACCTGAAGCGATTATAAATAGACAAATTCTTATTGCAGTATTATCGTTTCATGAGCTGTTCTTATTCTGGAAAAAAATCTTTTTAAAAATGCACAGCCAATGCTGTACTGGATGTCTGATCGATAGCTGCAGCAGCACACGCTCGGGTGTCGCTTAACCTTCAGACTTTGTGAAAGTTTGAATTGAAACACACTTTCGCATGTTAACGTTGGCCATTTTAAAAAGAACTACACTCCTCTTTTAAAGCTTGTGCTGTTGTATCACATGCGCCGTGTTGTGTCTTGCTATGAAACCTGAGGTAGTTGTTGTGTGATTTATTTATTTTGTTCACTAGGTTTGTACTGAACGCTACTGGAAATGTGTTATACCTTTAGTCGCACAAGCTTCCTATCTGCTACCGTCTGCTCCTGCCAGCATGAGAGTCAAAACCACTACTAGCTCTGAGAGAGAGAGAGAGAGAGAGAGAGAGAGAGAGAGAGAGAGAGAGAGAGAGGTGTTTCACACACCACAACAGCGCTGCTCTAAATAAAAGCAGAGACGATGCTTTTCTTGTTCAGATTCTCTCAGACATCCTCTGGATGTAGGGCGTCATTAATACCTGAACAGCAGTGTCGGGACTCACCTCCATTCGTTATGTGGGTGCTCGAGTACCTGCACACGTTTTAGGAACACCTGCCCAGTTATCTATTCAACCGATCATGCAGCGGCAGAAGAAATGTAAAAACTCACCCAGATACAGGACAAGAGCTTCAGCTAAACCTCAGAATGGGGGGACAGAGGTAGGGGTGTGTGATAACATTTACACAGGATGGTAAGAAACAAAAAGCATCCTGTGTGTGCAGGCTAAAACGCTTTGCTGATGAGAAAGATCAGAGGCAAACGACAAGACTGGTCTGAGCTGACAGGAAGCCTATAGTAAGTCAAATAAGCCATATTTACAACTGTGGTGAGCAGAAAAGCATCCTTAGATGCACAACCTCGTGCAGAATGAGTTACAACAGCAGGAGACCACGTCAGGTTCCACTCCTGTAAGCTAAGATTGCTATCACCGGCCCAGAGTCACCCAAACTGAATAGTTGTTCCTATTTGAGTAATTGCTTGCACCGTTCTGTTGCCACATGATCGGTGAAACGTGTGTTTTTAATGAAAGTGCAGGTGAATTAGTTTCCTTAAATAGTGGACTGTGAGTGTTTATACACGCACACAAGGAAATAATCAGTATGATCGACTAGTATCGTTGACCGAACTAGCTGCTAAGTAAAATGTCAATTAGTTTTGGACGTCGTCGTGTTTTTCGAATACTGAGACACGACACAAAACTAACCTCTTCACTTCAATTCCTTCATCTTATCATACCACGAAGTTATAACCATCTCTATTAACCAATCAGATCCTGTGTTCCTGACTTATCAAGGAATCAGTGTTCCAGTTGTCGACCAATCAGAGCCTGTGTTTGATTTTTCTGCCAATCAGAGCCTGTGTTTTGACTTGTCGACTCATCAGAGCCTGTGTTTTTGAGTCGTCAACCAATCAGAGCATGTGTTTTTGAGTCGTCAACCAATCAGAGCATGTGTTTTGAGTCGTCGACCAATCACAGCCTGTGTTTGAGTCGTCGACCAAGCAGAGCCTGTGTTTCTGACTGTGCACCGCTGCAATTGGCAGCAGGGGGAAAAAAGTTTAATCGATTTTCTTAATTTTTTTCAACTTAACTGCCATAATTGCCATCTGTGACCTTTAACCCAATAAGTAATTTTTACATTTCACTGCAGCTATTATAAAACTGGTTTTAGATTTTGCCCAAAAAAAAAATAACATTGGGATTTATTTATTTTCTGATCAGCAGGAAAGTTCAGTTAGAGACATATTTTGAATAGCTATCCGTTACTTAGCACATGATTTAAACAACTTGAAGTTAGAAGCTGAGAGTTTAATAAGAGCCATCGAGCATATTCACAGGATTAAAAATGTGCAGTCCATTATTCGTTTTGATAATCGATAGATTATTTACAACAATTAAAGGTTATCACTTGCAGCTCTAATAAACACACACGCATGATGAGCTGCGTCTCTGTGTGCCTGCCAAAATCAGAAGGAAACTTACTTGCAAGTGTTCGCTACCAACATCAGTGTAAACATCCCACACACAATGTTTTTTTAAAAGTGGGCAAGTTCTCAGTAGTTCCAGGCTCCTCTCCTTAATCCCACTGCCCTCCTTCCAGTGTAAATTACAGTTATATAACCGAGTGAACACGTGATGACCAGCTCACAGCTCTCCTCCCTGATCAATGCTCAGTAATAATCCTCTCAGACCTCTAGAGTCTTTAACACTAGATCCTTTTTTTTTTAAATCATGACACCACTTCTATCAGGCTTTTATATTTCAAATATATGAATAAACACACTTATGCAATGTACGGTGCTGTTATGCCACCCTTTTGTTTTTCTGGAGGCAGCCGGGACAGCTGGAGCTCTGGCAGGCTGCTGGCAGTGCTAATGAAGGCTAATTAAGGAGCTCTTTGTGGAAGTCGAACATGGAGAGATAAGGTTGAGCAGGAATGCAGCGTGGCGCTGTTCCCACAGTCTGCCTCTCTCCCCGCCTCCTTTTTTTCCCTCCCTCCTTCCTTCCTTCCACAAGACCAAGAACACTCCCAATGTCATGAGACCATGAAGTCACCGCCTGCACACACACACCGCCTTACTGTATGCGAATTCAACAGTAGCAAGAATGCAGCGACGCGCACCTGAATAAAGGACGGGAATGAACAAGCATGAGCAGCCTGGATGTATTTATAATTATTTACTCTTATTATTATTATCATTGTTAATAAAGAAATAAATATATTATTTTATTTTATGCTGCTTAAATCTATTTAAAAAATGTATAATCCATAGACACCGGGTTTACTAGGAACATGTTACATGCATTAGTAGCGCACACAAACTATTAATTATGTGAAGTAAATAATAAATATGCACCTACAACTAAGTGGCCACTTATTTAGGAACACCTTGCTAGTACTGGGTTCAACACCTTTGTTGCACAGATTCAACCAGGTGCCCGAAACCTTCCTTAGTCCAATATTTCCTTGGTCCATATTGACATGACGGCGTTACGCAGTCGTACCTTCCACCACATACCAAAGGTGCTCTCCTGGAGGCCATGTGAGCACAGTGTAACTCTCTGTCATGGTCAACTATCCAGTCTGAGATGATTTTTTGCGTTGTGACATGCCACATCATCCTGTGGTCATAAATGGATGGATTTGACCACGAACAATACTGTCTGTACAGCTGAGTCTCTAGCGACCTTTAAACGCCGCCTTAAGAAATATCTGTTTCTTCAGTGCTTTGATTAATCTCTCTCTCTCTCCACTTCCAAAAAACAAACAAACAAACAAACAAAAAAAACCAATCTAGTAACCCAGTGTAAGGATCAATCCTTAAGCACTTTTATAAGTTGCTCCGGATAAGACTTATAAATTCTGCCGAATTCCTAAATGTACATGTAGGCTGTGGTATTTAAACTAATGCTTAATTGGTACCAAGGTGCCTAATGTGTGCTAAGAAATCATCTCCACACCACCACAGGCCTAAACCGTTAATACAAGGCAGGATGGATCCACTCTTTGATGTGGCTCAGACCAAATTCTGACCGTACCATCAGACGGTCTCAGCAAAAATCAAAACTCATCAGACAATGCATTTTTTTTTTGTGAATTGTAGCCTCGGTTTCCTGTTTTTAGCTGACGGGGAGCTAATAATATCTGCTTCATGTGTGTTCAGAAATGATTTTTGGCATACCTCAGTAGTAACGAGATGTTATTTAACTTTTTTTTTTTTATATATCAGCTTGAACCAGCCTGGCCATTCTCCTCTGACATCACCAAGGCATTTTCACCCATAAAACTGCCCTCACTGGATATTTTCCTTCCCCCCCCCCCTTTTTTTTTTCAGACCATTCTCTGTAAACCCTGGAGAGAGTTGTGCATGAAAATCCCTGTAGATCAGCAGTTTTAGAAACACTCAGGCCAGTCTGTTTGGCGTGGGCAGCCCGTGCCACGTTTAAATCTTCTTACTGTAAATTACCCTTCCTCCCCATTCTGACGCTCAGTTTGAACTTGTCTACACACCTAGATGATCAGTTACATCTGCATTAACTCTCTGCATGAGGTGGAACACGTGTACCTGATATAAAGCGGCCCGGTGAGTATGTCTCACGGTATATGCATCACGCCATTTATAATGCATGAGCATTACACGAATACTACTGATAATTAAACAGTGGTGTTACTGATGCAGTAGACTATTAATACAAAGCTGTCTTTGTATGCATTAGTGAGTAACACGTGTAGTGGTATAGAAACCCATGCGCGCACGCGCACGCACGCACACACACAGAGAGAGAGAGAGAGAGAGAGAGAGAGAGAGAGAGAGACTGAAAACCAGGCTGAACGGAATGACAGCTGTGCGCCGCCGCTTCGCTTCAAAGCTGCCTGCGTGAGTGGCTGTGTTTAGTGACTGGTCTCCTAGCAATGCTCTCATGCTCACTCACTCTCGCTCCCTCTCCCTCCTCCTCCCCCCTTGCAGAGTCTGATGCAATCCTGCCCAGAACTCTGTACATACACACACGAGATGAAATCGTAACTCTGAGCTCGAGCTAACCGCTGACCTAACCTCGTCGCTTTCTATCTCGAGCGAGCGCGAGGCTGGATCTTCACGACTTTGTACCGTGCGAACAAAATGTAAACACACGACTAGCCGCATTAGGTTTAGTGAGAAACCTTGCTATAAATATATTGGAGGTTTAAAAAAAAAAAAAAAAACCCACTGAAGCAGTGTGGATCAGAGAAGGAATACTGCTTGTGTGTGTGTGTGTGTGTGTGTGTGTGTGTGTGTGTGTGTGTGTGTGTGTGTGTGTGTGTGTGTGAACTGAATTAGGTCATAATCAATACAGCAGGAGCTCTTTCACGAGCCTGGTGTCAGGCTGTCTCCTCACACCGCCTAATGGTTTTATCAGGTCATCATGATGAGGTGTGTGTGTGTGTGTGTGTGTGTGTGTGTGTGTGTGTGTGTGTGTGTGTGTGTGTGTGATGTGAAAGTAACTTTATCTCACCTTCTTCCCACCCTGCTTCTCCACCATGTCGGTGCTGAGTGGGAAGTCCTCCAGCTGGGGGGTTTTAGAACCCCCACCCTTGGGCATCGTTCAGCTCTCGCCACGCCAAACCACATTCACGCCTCCATCGCGTCGTCATCGACCGTCTGAGAGAGAGAAAGGGGGAGAGAGAGAGAGACGGAGAAAAGTGGAGGAGAAAAAAGGAAGACACATTAGCACCTGCTTGCCTGTCTCCCCAGCTAAAAAAAAAGAAAAGAAAGAAACCCTTTTCTGCTCAGTCACACAACCTCAAGCTTTCCATTTCCAGCAATTACACACAGCACGGCTGTGTCGCTCCCTCAGCAGTGCCCTTTAAGTGTAGGTTAGCTTTGATTGCTCTGCCAAACCCATGGCATTTTGTAAAAACACGTTAAATGCAAAAAACAAAAAACTGGGAAGTAAAAAAAAAAAAAAAGATGAAATTTGTTGTTGGCACGCATGTCGGGAATTTTTGCATTTAGCGCTAATACCCCTGGCCGCGATTACACAGTAAAGTTTTGAACAATATGTTTCATTTGCATGGCTTTATTTGGAAGACAAGTTCATGTAAAACGAGCGACAGAGAGCTCATTCAGAGCCTATAGCCAAGCTTTAAACGTTTTGCCGGCTCGCAAACAACCTTTCAACGTCAGGCCTTTAACCTTAATACTTCTTTGAAAACGTAATGAGCCAGACGTTACTGTTTACAACTGCATAATAATAATAATAATAATAATAATAATCTCAATGAAATGGACAAGCAACTGCTATTAATTTCCTCTGGTGTATTAGATAATAAGCCCTGCGTGCTGTTTGCATTTTGTCTGTTTATGTGTAACATTTAAAGATCGATACTTAATTGATTAGACACACGATTTTAATTATGACTATATCTGAAGGATTGCAGGATGGTGGGTTCTGCGTTTCATCCAGAGCCGAGTCTCTCTTGGGTATCCTCAGGGTTCTACAGGTTTCCTCCAACCTTGCTGGCTCAAGTATGCTAAACCGCCCTGAGGTGTTAATGTAGCGTGCGTGCGTGTGTATATACAGTATATATACAGTACAGACCAAAAGTTTGGACACAACTTCTCATTCAAAGAGTTTGAATTTGTATTATGGCAAGAAAAAAGCAGCTAAGTAAAGAAAAACGAGTGGCCATCATTAATTTAAGAAATGAAGGTCAGTCAGTCCGAAAAATTGGAAAAACTTTGAAAGTTTTCCCAAGTGCAGTCACAAAAACCATCAAGCGCTACAAAGAAACTGGCTCACATGCGGATCGGCCCAGGAAAGGAAGACCAAGAGTCACCTCTGCTGCGAGTCACCAGCCTCAGAAATCGCAGGTTAACAGCAGCTCAGATCAGAGAGCAGGTCAATGTCACACAGAGTTCTAGCAGCAGACACGTCTCTAGAACAACTGTTAAGAGGAGACTGTGTGAATCAGGCCTTTATGGTAGAATATCTGCTAGGAAACCACTGCTAGGGACAGGCAACAAGCAGAAGAGACGCGTTTGGGCTAAAGAACACAATAAAGAAAACTCTTTGAATGAGGTGTGTCTAAACTTTTGGTCTGTATTGTGTGTGTATATATATGTGTGTGTGTGTGTGTGAGAGTGTGTGTGTGTGTGTGTGTGTGTGTGTGTGTGTGTGTGTGTGTGTGTGTGTGTGTATATATACATACACACGGTACTCTGATGAACCTTTTTTCGACCGAGGCGGTTCCGGAGCAATTCGGCTCTCAGGCAGAAAAAAACGGTTCCATGGCAGAACCAACACTAGAACAAAGAACCGCTTATGTCAGGGGCTGGGGGGCGGGGTTTCACGACCAACTGACAGATCATCTTTTAAATACAAAAATGGACTTGGGCAGATCAAATGCTAGTACTGATAAAGTCTAGTAATGATAAAGCCAGAAGAACTGCTCGCAAAGCCCTATTGAAGTTTGCCGTTATTGTGCTAGAATTTTTTGCCTGCTAGCAGTTTTTTTTTTGTCGCTAGCATTTTTTTTTTGGCTAGCATTTTTTTTGCCGCTAGCATTGCTGGGAAATGGATACGTACACAAACGTTTACAGTGACATAATGACGTGACTCTCTAGCACATAAAAAAAAAACAAAAAAAAAACAAAGCCTGTTCTGCGTTTCTGATTCGCTACCGAACTGGATCTGAACAGGCACTAGCACCAGACATGAACTAGCACCTGGTTCATTTGGTGCATGTGTAAACAGGGCTTGAGATGAACTCGAGGCTCCATCCAGTTCCCCGGCGTCCTCGTCATCCTCACCAAGATAAATCAGTTACTGAAAGTGAGCGAGTTGTAATTTTCTGTTTTTTTTAATTTTTTTTTTTAGATTATTTAGACACTTGAGGGTCTTGCGCTCAAGGATCCAGTTTGCGCTCAGCGTACCAATGCGTACATCACTAAGTCTCCACTTTACCCGGTTTTGCTCCTGAACTGCAAGTTCAGAATTTTAATCCTGTGAAAAATAATCATTTTAGCCACCGTCGCGCAAGCCCAAGCAAAAACTGCTTAAAGCAGCAGAGCCACGCGAGCTCTAATGATAAAAAAAAAAAAAAAAAAAAGCAGAAAAAAAAAGATCTGGACTTCATTTATTACGATGGTGAGATCACAGGATATTAACCTTGAGTGCAAGAGAGATGCTTGGCACACTGCAGTGGATGATACACACTGCAGAAATGCTGGCCGGGCCTTTAACACACACACACACACACACACACACACACACACACACACACACACACACACACACACACACACACACTTGCTCTCGAGCTTGTCTGTATATTCCCGCTGTGCTAAAAGCATCCTCTCCCCCCTGTACGAAGCGTTTGCACGATATGGAACATGAATAAATCATATGCCGAGAGGGCCGTAATAACTCTCCCTGCCGTAGTGTAATTTCTCCAGAGTGCCATGCGTAACCGAAAACGGCTCCTCCCTCCATTCCGCTCTGTTTCTCCATCTCCCTCTTGCCCTCCTTCTCTCCCCTCCCTTCCCAGGAACGCTGGCACTCGGTTGCGCTGTGGCGCCACACACACGTCCTTCTGCAGCTCTCTCCAGCTATTTATATCTCCTCCTCGTCTGTGTGTGTGTCTATGTGCGCACGCGCGCTCATACGCAGACCGACAGACACACACATACAGTTGCACGGCTCGTGTCTCTTCCTGGCATGTGGAACGTGAGACGTGTCCTCACTAAGATACACACCGACTTCGCATCTTCAAGTGGCTAAAAGGTCGGTTCGGTCGGCAGAGATAAACAGAGGCTCATACACACATGCACGCACTCGCTCCTGAAAAAAAAAAAAATAGGTCGACACATGTTCTGGAACAATCCGTGGCACTCGGGCCTATTTAAAGGCCGGACGACTAGCGCAGCTTTTTTTTTGTTGTTGTTGTTGTTGTGCATTTCGTGCTGCTGAGGCCAAAAGAATATCATCAGCCTGAGTGTTACTCGTCTGCATTTCCATACGCCGTAACCAAGTTAGTGTGTGTGTGTGTGTGTGTGTGTGTGTGTGTGTGTGTGTGTGTGTGTGTGTGTGTGCATTGTGTAATTAAGTTTTCCATTACTTGTGAGCTTTGGAGATGTTCTGCTATGTGTGTGTGTGCGCTCTGCTATGGGAACAGTAGCAAGGATCCTACATTAGTATAATAATGCTGTGTTACCGTTCCTGTACAAAACTCAGAAGTGACATTATCACGTGTTGTGTAAAGGGTGTTTCTTGAACACGCTTCAAGGCAGGAAGAGGAACACACACACGAAGAGCAATCGCCGCCTGAGAGGAAACAATGTCACAGCCATTCTTCATTTCCTCTGTCTTCTACCTCAATCATAAGTAACAAAGCATCTGCCATCAGAGTGAGTATGCGTGTGTGTGTGTGTGTGTGTGTGTGTGTGTGTGTGTGTGTGTGTGTGTGTGTGTGTGTGTTCTCGTGTCACTGACGGAGCAGCCTTTGCCTGCAGCTAGTGTTAAATCAGCACACGAGGCCTACTTTCTGCACCGGTCCAACACGCTAATAATTCAAGAGAATATCATCAAAACACAAGCCGGATCTTTACATTAATATTGGCACCCGGGACAAAAAAAGCTATCGTTTAAAATTATTACTTGTCACACTGTACGAGATGATACTCGTCCACCAACCCACCCCTTCCCCACGACGAGGACGGATGATATAACAGACTGTCTGCTAACCTGTTCCTCGTGAATGAAGGACCTTTGAGGAGGAGGAGAAGGAAGAGGAAGAGGAGGGGTCTAGAGAGCACAGAGCACTCGTGTTTGGGTTAAAAAACAAACAAACAAACAAAAACACTGAAAGCTCATTCTTCAGGATGATTTTCCCATCTATTAGCTTGTATTGTAGGTTTGCATCTCGGTGTAGGAGAAAGCGCGCGCACACACTGGCAGCAGGATATTAACTAATTAACATGAGCTGATTAGTATTTTAAACGATTGCACGCTCTTGCGTTCGAAATCGTCCGGTGCATTCTGTTTAAATGAGCACCTCTTCGCTTGACTGGCTGCTGGCTAACCAATGAATCAAAAAAACATACATAACTAAAATTTTTTTTTTGGCCAGTCGCGTACTATATATTTAGGTTGTGCATGTTACATTTCATTCCTAGCTGCAAGCTGATTCGCTGCGGAGGCCCCACAGGAGAAAAATGTGTGAGCAAGGTCTGGGCTTAGGGGGCGCTTCCTCCCACCTGCTGACAGTGCAGAAAGGCCTGAACACAAAACGCTGCATCTATAATCCCTGCTGTCCAAACGGCCTTGTGCTGGTGCGGGCCTCACGGATTCCACCCTCGGATGACGGCATGGACACTCTTGGATGGCGCCTCAGCCGCGCTTATTAACACGAATCCGTCAATGAAACGTAGACGACCTCTGAGCTGATAGACGGGAGAGGTGGAAACTGTCCTGAGAATCGCACTGGTCTCCTGAGATTCATTTATTTCTAGAACTGGGACAAATGTTTTTTTTTTATTTCTATTTCTCCTCCCGCTCACACAGACACCTTCAAGCCCTTTCTCGGTCTGGCTCACATCCTGGCACAAATATACCGCTCAACGCTCAAAAAAAAAACAAAAACTGTGTGCTTTAAGTATTTATAGCCACCGTGAGTGTATGGTGGATTAATAAGTGCAAAACGGGTCACGGCTAAAAAGAAACAAAGCGAAGGGAAGTGTTTTCTCAGCCCCGCTTTTTTCCCCCGGGGCGGGGGGGCTCTACCCCCCCCCCCCCCCAACACACCACCTTCTGCGGTCAGATAGAGGCCATCGCTTTTCAGCTCACTGCGGGACGTCTCGTTCTGTCGCACGAACAGGGACACACACACACACACCGAGCGAGGCACTAATATGGGCCGACTCTGGTGACGCCGAGTGTTACTGAGATGAAAGGGCATGCTGGGCCCGCTCTCCTCTTCCTCGACAAATTCCTTTCAGCGCGTCTGCTTCGCTCGTGTATTCCGGAGGGACGCGGTGCACCTGTCCCTCATGCCTCCGACAGGAAAATAGCTCCGGCTCAGCAGCTGCACCGAGTCAATGGGCATTAGAGAGAGCATCTGTGTGGGTGCCTGGCTGTTTACATGCACAGATGAATGTAAAGGCTGAGGCTCCTCGGCTCTCTGACTGCGGTGTGAGAGCGTGCTTGCGTAACAAATGTCGAGAGTGGGGTTGTGGGTAAATCAGATGCACGCGGAGACACTCTGGATCCTACGCGAAAGCATGGCATGCCTTCAGGTGAACGCTGATTGGGTGAAGACGAGGAGATGAGTCTGGTTTTAAGCCGTCTTTGTCAAGAGATTAGAGTTTTTTTTTTGCTGTCCATATCTTATATATATATGTATAATAACATTACTGTATTAGATTTATTTAAAGAAAACTCAGATCTCTGAGTATAGGTGACATTATAATGGACAATTTAATTTTACACTTCACTCTACTTCTAATGGACTCTATCTATATGAAGACAAGGTTAAGGTTGCCGGGAGAACTACTACTTGCTAATTACTAGAACTGATGATTGACCAAGATGACACATTAGACACGAGTGATTTGTTTCCGTACTCATGAACGACTGCTCAACCTTTCCCCACTCAGCATTTTCGTTCCCTGTACTCGGGTACACGTGTGTATTTACACTTTTCCGAAACAGCAGGAGGCAGTATGCACACACTTCACAAGAGAAGACGATAACCTACTAAGCTGATATTATTCATATTTCAGAAAAAAAACATCGAGTATCGCTCTCGCATGCCTTGCTACTTTATCAACTATGACCGTGTAGATCAGAGGGTGATTTCAGACGGCACTGATGACGTCGCATCTAAATGGTGATCTACGTCCGTTCTCAGATCTGCTTGCTTTCTGAATCCGATTCGATCCGATCCACCTTTTCCAGCAGACTCTGGTATGGTTCCCGAGCACGGAACGATTGTGTTCTCACTGATCAAAATTAACCAGATTTTGGGGTTAAGTGCTCTCGGAAACGGAAATGATCTTGAGGCCCTAATGTGGAAAAAAAAATGCCCTTAATTGCAGGAAGTGCTCAACACTGGTTCATACAGATGTGTGAAAGGAAGAAAAAAAAAAAAAAGGTCAAATGTTTTATACGCTGATCAACAGACTAGTCTAATTCATTAGGCGTACCTGACACTGAAAAACAGAACACATCTTTCGCTTTCAGATTTCTGTTTTAACTCCTGGTTAAATAGATACGACACCGCCAACTAATAAACAAAGCGGACAGATGACAGACGAGCAGCATCCGTGTAGTCGGCCCTGATGTTCTTGCAGGTTCGCTCTGTGTGTAAATGAGGCGGAGGCTTTGATGGAACCCGTCCGGCTTCAGTAACGACATCAGAAAAAACGGCATCCCTGTCTGGCTGGACCCCATTTAAACATATGATATTTTATTCAGAAATGCTGAGAATGTCTTTATGCAATAGCTGTTATTAAGCTACACTGACGCCTAATAACAAATTGTAGCTAGGTCAGGTTAGCAACTGCACGGACTTGTGGAGACAAACAAAAACATGATGCCTTTGTATTTTAAAATAAATAAAGAAATAAACTTAAGCGTCAAAAGGGCAGCTGCCGTCCAGATGGGTTGGGCTTTATATAGTGAGCTGGCTGCTCACCAAAGTAGCAGTGCTCTGATTAGAACAGTGCATTTCCTTTTGTGTGTGTGTCTGTGTGTGTACTGTACCAGGCTATTTGCATTAGCAAGGATTGTAAAAAAAACAAAACGAAAAAGAGCTGGGTGCGGGAGACTGGACTTTGGTGTGTAAACAGTGTTGTTGAGGTCGGCTCCTGTTTCTAGGAGAAGCCGGGCAGCGATTGGCTGAACGTCTGGCGAGCGGCGACCGATCAGTTTCATTAGAGGCCTTTGTGTGACGAGAGGAGAAGACAAACAAGGCAGGCAGGAAACACAACTGTGTGTCTTATTCTTCTATAATCTCTCCATCAGAGAGACGGAGGGACGCGGTCGTGTGGCCGAGTGCTTCGACATCCTCTGTGAAAACGGTGAGAAGACAGAACTAGTGGAGAGAACTACTTTTTTTTTGTGTGATATCCTGAACACGTGGGCAGCTGAGTACAGTGTGTGTGTGTGTGTGTGTGTGTGTGTGTGTGTGTGTGTGTGTGTGTGTGTGTGTGTGTGTGTGTGTGTGTGTAGCAATCTAGCTTGCGGCAGAGCTCTGCTGCGCTGGAGTCTACCTCTGCATCTCTTCCTCCTGCAGAACGTTATCCAACCAAGTCCAAGACAAACAGGAACGAGGAGCATCATGAAGGAGCGCTCTCTCTCTCTCTCTCTCTCTCATACACACACACAGACACCAAAAGGCCTGTTGCCTAGCAATGCAGGGACCAGGGGCACGTGCTTCTCAGGAGCTGACACAGTGAGAGAAAAAACAGGAAGGGAGGAAGGGAGGGCATAAGCACAACACAGAGATATTGAAGGAGCCAGAATAGCAGTGGACTGAAGTGTTAATGAAAAATATAAATATATTTTTGTATTTCTAGTCTTCATAGTCGGCGCATGTTTACAGCCTTCCTCTCACCTTGCGCGCTCACAAGAGCATAACGATGGAAAAACAGAACGCACAACCTAACAAGCGGCGTGCATGTGCAAGCCATGTGACACAAGAGGAGATCCCAGGTTCGGTTTCGGCACCGGCAGGAGGAGCGGAGCTTTTAAAAGCGAATGACGGGGAACGCAACGCCTTCACGTGTAGTATTTGAGTAGACGTCTTAAAAACCAACACGGGCCGCGTGATACATTTCAATGTATTTGCATGGAGACGCGCGCCTGGGCTTGATTGTAAACAGCGAGTGTATATATATATATTTATATTTATGTGTGCGTTCTATGTAGTGCGTAGATAACGCAAACCCCGTCTGTGGCGGTTTTTGTAAGCGGGGTGTAATTCGGCCTGGGATCCGAACATGCATGCCTGGTTGCAGGTTAAGCATCCAGTTGGAGCTGTGTTTCTGCAGGCAGCCTGCGTGTCTGCCCCAGCCTGCGTCACGGGAGAAAAACCATTGGAGGAATTATATATAAAAATAAATAAATAAATAAAAACCCCGCCTGAGACGCACTAGCTCCAGATCCAAGTACCTAAGCCTCTAAACCTCGATTCTGCTTCGATACCGACACGCAAAGCAGAAGCGTGTATGATCAGGAGGATGTCCAAATCGAGCGCATGCTATATGAGAATTAGATAATAAGTTTGTTCAACCCTGCCGTCTTCTGCCGCAAGGCCCAGACCCGCCCCGGTTCCCCCCCCCTCACTCCGCTCTTCAGATCTCCTAATAAGAGACTGACATCAATCTTTCCAGGACAGAGGCACCGCGTGTAGCTATTAAAAATAATCACAACCATGATATTGAAAGAGAAACAGGCTAGCGCTTTCTCCGTACCCTCTCATTACGTTTTTTTTTTTTTTTTTTACCAGAGAGAACAGCTGGAAATGGTGGGAGAGGAGGTGGACGGTTCTCTACCATAAAAAAAAAAAAAAAAACCCCGTCAACACAGATGTCATTAAAAAATAAAGTTGCTTTTCACATGCCTGGAGTTTCTTTCAGTCCGCAAAAAAAACTAACTTGTGCATGCGTGCGTGCATCTCGGTTCTCACGCCCGGAACGATAAAACCCTCCAGAAGTCTGACATCTGCGTTCATTAATGTAATGCCTGGATGTTTAAAAAAAAAAAACGCTGTGAAAAGAGCCCGAGCCCAGGGAGACAGACTGTAAACGGGTTTTTTTTTTATTTTAAGCATGTGGTAGTCGCCATCTTGTATTTCCATCAATCATGCTGAAGAACTTTCGGTTACGCTAATTACGATGTGAACGTTCGGTGGCGGCGACTACAGAATAATCTTCAAAGAAATTAACAAAAACCAAACAAACAGAAAAAAAAGAAATTCAATAATATGATAACATTTGCATTATACCTTCTCCTGTATGGAAATCTTTGTTTTTGTACAATATGACATTACATTTAAATAATTTGACATAAATTAACTTATTAAATGAGGAAAAACCAATGTTCAAGTTTGATGAAGTGTTTACACAATCAATATTGTGTTTTTTATTATTATTACCATTAGTAGTAGAAGTTTGTGTCTTCCCACCATTAGCACTGGGACTAAACATGGTCAAAGCCTTATAGCTAGCAACACAATCTCACCAGCTCTCACAGCTCTAACAGCTCTAACTGACTGCAGCGTTACACTATAAGATCTTACTCTGCCTCTGCTCGCTGTGTGTTCGGTGATCATGTGATCATTGGACGGACAGTAACTGTATCGAGCACCTGTTATGCCTTAAGGGATTGCAGTGTGACCCAGGATCCCCTAGCAATGACAGGAGGTGACAAATCTTCTTCCTAGTAGGGATGGGAATCACCAGGGATCACTTACGGCACAAGGCGGGGTACAAACTGGACGGGGTGGCAATCCATCGCAGGGCACACAAACATGCACACTCACTCACACAGTACAGACAATTTGGAAATCTATCAGCCTGGACTGTGGGAGGAAACCGGAGCATCTGGAGGAAATACATTAAGCACGGGGAGAAACTCGCTGCACACAGACCCGAGACGGGAATCGAACCTGGATCATCCGATACGATGTTTAATGTGCACCACCTGTAGGATTATAGAGTAACCGCGGCATTTATCATCATAAAACAACTTAAAAAAAAACTATTTTGCAGTCCATATATGAATGGCGACATAAATAATCGCGATACATCACTGATGTTTTTTCCCCCCAACTCTACTGCTTACATATTTTCTTATTATAAAAATAAGTCACAGTAAGTCGTATTCTCTAAAACCAACCAAAAAAAAATTTTTTTTCTCTTTGTAGTATTAGGTTAAATTTATAGAAATTTATTTCCTGGGTGAGCTCTTATAAAACACTTATATTACTTTAAACTTTTACTATGCATTTCAAACTTCTCTGTTAGGAGGAAAAACAAAAACGAAAACAAACAGTTATGACAACCACGTAGGAAAACCAGTCAAGCTTTGTGTGGGGGGACAAGACTCGGCAGCGCTCTTCATACAGGAAAACTCGCATCACATCACTTGGTGACCTTATGGATGAAAATATTCTCATAATTCGGTGACCCTAAGAGGGTGGGAAATTACTGGCGACCAAACAACCAACAAATACGTAATTTTTTCCTCCCTTTATAGCTCGGCGAAGATCGCGGTGCATTTGTATCGGTCATCCTGAGCTCTGATATCCAGCTCTTAAGGTGTGCATGAGAGTTCAGAGGAGAGTGTGTGCACTCAGGTACGAGGCAGTAGATCTCTGTGCCCCGAGGCTGGGCCCAAGGCTTCTCTCTCTCTCTCTCTCTCTCTCTCTGCCCTGTCTGTCCGTGTCTATTCCGCAGTGGCAGAAAGACTTACAGACACGTTAACGAGACTCTGGCATGTGATGAATTAAAGCAAACTGAATACGTGTGTGCTTAAAGCTGGCACGTCTGCGTGGCTCCGTATAAACCTGATTCTCTAATTAACAGCTACATCTCGGGCTGAGAGAAGGCATTTAGTCTCCGGGTTCGGCTGCAAGATTGTGATTAACCCGAAAGATCATACGAACCTGCTGTGTGCTAAAAGATGCTTCAGTTTTCTGCATTTCTGAGTGCAATGCGACTTAAGAGTGGCATTTAGGAAGAGAAACATGCATGTGTGTGTCTGAGAAACGTGAGTGAGTCTGCATCAATTAAGGATTATGGGTGGAGATAAAAACACAAAAACCAAAAAATAATCATAATAAGCCCTGGATAAAGAACAAAAGCGGAGGAGAAGAACAGAGGGAGATGGGATGTGACTTTTTTTTACAAACATCACTGCTACATCCTGACGCTCATCCCCATGTTACGTTCACGTGCGCACTCACGCGATACGTTATGTAATCGTGGAGTGACGGTGAGCATACGATGATGTACCGCGTCTTGATGTTTTATAGTAGCTTGTTGCGCACACAGCCGTGGAGTGGAGTGATCAGTGGCGTTGTGTAAAGGATGAATTGGTCAAGCTAGGACAGAGAACAAGCTTATATCTCTCGGTTGTGTCTTTGATAATGTTATATATTTTATACTGTAGTGTTCCAGGAGCTGGTTACATTTAATCTCATGGCTTCTCTGAATGCTGATCCGTTACTCCGATCTGCTGCTGCTGCTTCGCTTTGTAAGGAAGTGCTTGGGTGTGAACTTTTAACCCGATGTTCTCTGACCCCACCCTCCCCCAAAGGTCACCATTGCGATGGATTTCGGATTCGCGAGTTACAGAGCACAATGGTGGCCAGGTTCGATAAGCAGAGCTCGGAGTACGATGGAGGTTTTTTTCGAACTTGCTGTTTACTGGAGGGGCGGGGGGGTGGGGGTAGTGTTCTCTGGTTTGCCGGGTGACAGGCAGCAGTTGGTGCTGCAGGAGGAGATTGGGGTGTAAACAACACCGAGGGGCGGAAACCTGATCTGTCGGAGTGGAGGAAAGAAAAAAAAAAAAAACAGGCAGGCAGACAGAGGAGCTAACACGGGCCATTATCCCTGCTCATTCCTGATGGAGCCTCTCTGGCGGGGGGCACAGGCTCAGAGGTATTAACACACACAAGACAGAATGGGGTGTATACATTAGGGTGGGGTGGGTAGGCTAGCGAGTGTGTGTGTGTGGGGAGAAGGTGGAGATGGGTGTGTGTGTGTGTTTTTTTTTTTTTTTTAACCGAGCTTAGGCTGCATGTTTCTCAGCTCCTGAATGAATTAAATATTAGGGATGAGAATAAAAGAGGCCAGAGGCGCGCAGGCCACGGAGAGGTGAGCCAACGCCCCAAAGTGCTGTACTGAGGACCGCGATTGCACCGGCCACACGTGAACAATAAACTTTTTTTAATCCATCCTCGACAATTAATGCACACTGGAAGTTTATCGATGTAATAAGCCTGGCGTTTTTCGTGACGAAGCCAGAAATCTATATTTACACAAGTTGATTTTCACTCTGCCACTGATGGATGAACGATTCTCTGATGAAACAAAGCAATCATGAAAAACAAGTGCGCCAGCTCTGACCCCCGTGTCCCACCGTCGGCAGCTGCGCCACGGAACAATCGATGCTCTCATTAGGTAAAGTAGCGCCGCATCAATTAGCCGTTTTTTTATTTTATTTTTTTTAGCCTTAGCTAAAAATCACGATGTGGGAGAAATGAATTCGACCGGTTGGACGGTAGCAGATTATTAAATCGGTAATGACTTGGCTGAAGGGCTTGCGAGATGAGGAGCGAAGACGAAGAGGACACAAACCGTCTGACTGCAGAGACCCGAGCGCTGCATCTCTGTTTGATCGACTCACACGTCCGCAAAAGATGCTTTTAATTTGACTCGCATACGAAGCCGAATCGAATTCAGACTCAGAGTGCTGTGTGTGAGGTGAAACCTTTCTGACGAACACAGGCTTTGAACCTGCAACCTTCAGAGGAGCCGGCGATGCTTTCACTAAACTCTGTTACTGGAAACACCTAAGAATCAACACAGAGCGAAAATGCAAGAAATGGTTAAATAATAATTTTTTTCTCCGTATCTGAAATTCATTCTTCCTGGTCCTCATTTTTTTTTTTTTTGGGGGGGAAATCTCTGGTGCTGTCCGCACGCAGGCAGGGAAACTGGAGAGCGCGAGGCGAAGCCACGACGCCTTCTGTGTGGAGTAAACACGGGGAGAAGTGATGTCTGCTATAAAAGCCCCGTCCCTCTCCAACTTGCCTGGAAGTGTTTCTGAGAGCGTCTACTGAAATATGTTTCCCTCAGCCTTTTAATTTACAGTGAGAGTTTATACGACACGCCACCTGTCCTCACTTCAACCGAATCGAGCGCGCTCCATCTGTCCCTCCCCCCACCGCTCCCCGACACTTTCCCCTGAACGTGGCCGCTGGACTCGGGAACTAATTCGGCTCCTGGCGTTTGGACGGGCTGAGCGAATTTCCCATGCGTCTGTGTTTCCTTTACGGCTGATGCAGATGAACACGCGTCGTCCAACTGGCACACGGGATATGATGATGTGTCAAAAAGCCGCTGAGACGGCTGATTCTGTCCAAAGTTCATCATGGGAAACTGGCTGATGCATAAGCCTGCGTGTGTGTGTGTGTGTGTGTGTGTGTGTGTGTGTGTGTGTGTGTGTGTGTGTGTGTGTGTGTGTGTGTGAGTGAGAGAGAGGACGTGGAATTCAACAGGAGGAGTCCTGAATGACTTCACTGTACAGATCTCACTTTCTAAAATCCTTTTTGGCTTGCAAACTTGATTATGAGCGCACACGGACAAACACACACAATGTACATTCTGCTCAAATGATGAATAAGCACAAAAACAAAAAAGCTACAGCTTAGAGCTGTAAAAGTAATATGATATATATTATATTAACATAACTTAGAATCTTATTAATCAGTTTTTCAAAACAAAAACAAGCGCCTTATTGTACATTTCATAAACTAATACAAGCCTCTTAAAAAAAATTAATCATCTCTAATCCTTATAGAGACGTGTGCAGACCTCTGAATACACACACACACACACACACACACACACACACACACACACACACACACACACAGAGCTAAATGTTAAGCCCTATCATATTTCAGTCAGGACCGGGGAGTGCACTGGATAGCCAGACGTCCTCCCGTTACAAAGAACACACTGTCCTTCCATACGGTCAGGCTGAGGCTCCCTGAAGTGCTGGGGTTGTTTCGGGGGGGATTATGGGTCAGAGGGTCAGGTCTGTTCGGGAAAGGTCAGGAAGTGACCCCTGTAGGAGGAGTGGCGTGTCAGCCGTTCAGCACTGATGCACTACGACCGTGCACACAATCTCACCCTGAACGGCAACAACAGCTTTACAGAGTTTTTATAATATATATATATATATATATATATATATATATATATATTTTTTTTTTTTTGTAATATTCATCTGCAGCTGTTCTCAATGAACGAAATGTTTTCGTGTATATTCTGGATGCAGCTTCATCATAATCACACCCTGTGTGTGTGTGTGAGAGACCGGTTTACTCAGCCGTGCTCACAAGCCTGTCCCCGTTTAAATAGAGCAAATTCATTGTTTGAGACAAACATTTATGTGAGATAACGATTATGAGCGCCGAACATCGCAAAAAAATATCATCTGTTTATCCGGACACTCCCGGCCAGCTGTGTGCAATTTAGTTAGTTGTGGATTTTTTTCCTGAACAGCCTCGCCACATTATATCTTTCTGAGAATCTCCGGCCCGAGACGGTCTCTCAGTACAGCACGCGGCTTTCGAATCAGAAACCTGATTGAGAACGTCATAATAGACCACACACACCAAAAAAAAAAAGGGGGGGGGAGCGAGCCTTACATTGCACTTCTGTCCTTATTTGCGTACGGGAACATTACAGGCTCTTATACTTTATGACGCACTAACGTGCCCATCTGTCTGGTATACAATAACACTACGTTTATTCCTTTAAATAAAAATAACATCGCGCACACATCGACAAAAAAAACCCTCTGTATTGTGCCGTGTGTATATCTGTGGTGCACTGCCTCATGTTAATGCTCAGGTAGCCGTGGGATTACAAGACTCGAGTACAATAACGGCGCACAAGCCACAGGCATACGGGAGCCGTTTCTGAATAGAAACAGGAAGAGGAGTTTTAACCCGTCTATTTCCTTTACTCGATATTCCAGTTGAATTTCTTCTTACTTTCTGTAAATTCTCTTCTAGTCACATGTGCATTTTTTTTTTACGTACAAGCATGTTGGCAAATACCTGAGAGCATGTGAGTACAATGTCTGCACATGTTGGCAGATTTGCAGTTGCAGATGTATAATTTAGCTTTTTTTTTTCCCCCACAACACAAAGCTGAAGCACGGCTCACACCCCTCAAACATGTGAGTGCTTTCTCTCTCTCTCTCTGTCTCTCTATCTGGAATTTCCTGTTGATGGCTTTACTGCTTAATACCCACAACTCTCATGCTGAACAAAAATAACAATAAGCTGTGAAGATTTTCTTTCTCAACCTTAAACAGAGCAAGAGAACAACAAAAAAACAAAACAGGAAGATTCAATAATAATAATAATAATAATTTATATACATAATGTGGACGGATATTACAGAATAAATGTCCTCGTTCTCGTTTCTACAACCATTAAACGAGTGTCTCGCTGGTGCTCATTCCCAGGAAACCTAGACGACACGATGGTATTAAGACTGAGACGTATGAGACACAAGCGATATACGGCCGTGTTTACGACGACGCGGGTGGGGGGGGGGGGGGGCGATCTCAACGTAACTGCACTGTGTTTTCAGGATGGAATGCCAGACCTCTGACTTTGCAACAGATGGGCCACAGGATCACAGGAAGCCTATCGGCTCTCAGCACGAGGGGCAGTACTGAGCCTGGGGAACAGAGGAAGCTGATCCTCATGTGTGTGAGGAGTGTGAGGAACAGCCCTGTGCGAGTGCTCTTCTGACGTTAACATAAAGCTTCCATTTTGAGCCCTCGTGGCCTCGCTCTGCAACGTTTTTTTTTTCTTTCTCGCAAACAGGTTCTGGGAGACATGATGGTATAGAGAGGGAGAGAGAGAAAGGAAATACAAGGGTAGACCCGTCTTCTTGAAGATAAACATGCTTGTAAACTTCTCTAAAATTAGGTCAGGGCAGATCGACTACCCCTGACCGTCCCCGTACATACAGTCCCAACGATAGACGTCTGCCCCCCCTCGGGCCCCACAGCGGCCTTCTTCTTCTCTAGCTTTTACACGAGGGGCCCATTTTAGTGCTCCATTTCTTTCACTCTCTCCCTCTCTCACACACACACACACACACACACACACACACACACACAGACACACACACACACACACACACACACACACACACACACACACACACAGATTCCCAGTAGAGGAGGATTGCATAACAGAAGCAGGGGTGTGGGGCCTCAGCCTGTTCTGGGGGAAACAAAGACGGGAGCCAGAACTCGCTTTCACGGAGCAGAAGGCCTCATTCATATGCAGATCTTGAACCATGTGTGCGCAGAAAGTGCAGGGGTCTGCTTGCTCTGGAACCAATCTCTCTCTCTCTCTCGAACACACATAAGGGTTGGATAGAGTAATTGAACAGTTGAGTGAAAGAAAAAAAAAAAAGGATTACATAACATTTGAAACACACCCATCAACAACTTAAACATGGCTGTGTTTACATGCCTTCCAACAATGGAAGAGGCTTGTAGTTGATTTATTTATTCCAACAAAAATGAGAAAAGATTACAAAATTATATTTGCATTATTTTAGTTTCCATAAAAACATGTACACTATAATTCTATTACCTAATGCATCTTCTGTTTGTATGACACATTATTATTTATTGTAAACAGGCCACTTCTGGTTAGATGCTTCTGTACATTTCATTGCTTCTGTACATGTACTTCGCACAATGACAACAAAGTTGAATCTAATCTAATCTTAACCGAGCAGAGCTGTAGGTGTGATGGCCTGGTGGAGATCTAGCCAGAGTTTGAGGATGTACTCACAGTACCTACTACACGAATAGGACAAACAAGGTCAACTGGAATTGGCACGTTTGTAAAAACGAAACAAAACGTACGCCTCTCCAAACACACACAAACGTTTCTTCTTAAAACAACAAACGTGTCATCACCAAATAATCTGCATGATGGAAACATCCTCAACCCTAAAAAGCAAACAAAAGTACAATCTCTATATAAAGTAAACACATCTTTGGATTTCAGCATTAAACATCACACCAACATTCTCCATCAAACAACTATCAAATTCTCGCCCAAGACTCGCCCATAAACGCCGAGTCATCTTTAAATACCAACATTCTCCAACAGAAATATGAGAATATATACACCTTGAAATTTTAATAATAACCAATTTTACACCAAACCACAAAGCACCACATACCGATACTATCCATAAAAAAACCCACCAAAAAAACAAAAAACATACACCCAAAATACACTTTCAAATTCCAAAATTCATCCACAAAACACCAAGAGACACCTCGAAACACTAACAATCCCCAACAGAAACATATGTATGCATGTTTAAATTTATTCAAAATCTAACATCCATCATCACACATCAACATTCTCTATTACAAACCCAATACACAGTTTCAAATCCAAACACTAATCCAAAACCCACCGACATCCACACCAATACTGTCCATCTAAAATCCAATATATACCTTCAAGCTTCAACACTAATCCATAAAACATCAACAATCTCCATTATTAAATCCAATATACATCATCAGGTTCCAACAATCAATCACACACCAGAAGTCATTACACACCAATGCTGTCCATTAAAAATCCAATATACATCTTCAAGTTCCAACCCTCATCCACAAAACACCAACAATCCTCACCACACACGAACACTCATCCATAAAACACCAACATTAATCACCTCACAGCAATACTGTTTGTAAAAAATCCAATATGCACTTTGCAGTTTAAACACTACATCAACATTCTCCATCATTAAATCCAATATACACCTTGCAATTTTGAAGCACAAAACACCAACATTCCAACAATCTCCATCAAACACCTAATCTACACCTTGAAGGTCTAACACTCGTCCACGAAAAGACAGAATTCATCACTACACACCAAGATCTGTGAACACGCCCCAGCAAAGTCTACTACAAATCAAACATACTCATTCCAAGTTCATACACAAAACACAAACAATCCCCACCACACACATACACCACACACTTTCAAATATACACTTTCCAGTTTCAACACTAATCCATAAAACATTAACATTCTCCATCATTAAATCCAATAATTAACACTGGAGCACAAAACACCAACATTCAAGAAAACACCAACAATCAACAAACCAACAAAATCCAGTCTCGGCTACAAAACTCCAAAAAGCAATGTCTACTACTAATTCAACGTACTCCTTCAAAGTTCCAACCCTCATCCACAGACCACCAACATTAATCCCCTCACACGAGGTGAAAAAAATCCAATATACACCAAGTTTCAACACTAATCCTTGAAACATCAAAATTCTCCATCATTAAATACAATATAAACATTCAAGTCATAACACGCTCCTGCCAAGTTCCGACCCTCATCCATAAAACACCAACAATCCTCTAAACACTCATCCGTAAAACACCTCACACCGATACTGTTCATTAAAAATTCTATATAAACCTACAAGTTTCAACACCAATCCATAAAACATCAACATTCTCAATGATTAAATCAAATATAACCTTTAAATCACAAGACAAGACAAAAACATTCATTCATCGACACACACTAACAATCTCCATCAAATATATAATCCACACTCGTCCATCAAACACCAAAACTCATCACTACACAGGATCTATAAACACACTCCAGCAATGTCTACTGCTAATCCAACATCCACAAAACACCAACAATACAATCATCATACACCAAAAATCCAACATAAATCTTTCAACAAAAATTTCAAGACTAATTCTCAAAAAAACAACAACCACCACCACCACCACACAAACAAAAAAACAGCAACACTTGTCATACACCGGTGCTTTACATAAAAAAAATAAAATAATAATAAATAAATAAAAAACATTCACCTTCAAACATTCATGCGAAAAACAATACTCATCACCTCACAACAACATTCTGCCATCACATACACCTATAAACACATTCCTATCACATCAATAAAGGTTGTGTGAATAAAAGAGAATTAAAAACTAACAGTGACCAACATGGTGCCTCTTATTTACATCACATTAAAATGTCAACAGCTGGATTTCTGAGTGCACAGTAAAGAACTGACTTTTGGGAGAAAATTCTAGAAAAAAAATACACACAGGTAGGTACACTTGTGTGTGTGTGTGTATTTGGGGGGGGGGGGAATCTGAGACCGGGTAGCAGGTGAGTCGCCTTTTGATGTCGAGACTAAAGCGGCGAGCGGCGATGGGAAGAGTAAACACGGCTACACTTCAAAACTGCATGAACAGCAATAAATATGAGACATCCTACGCAGTCATATGACTCTCTTTACAGGCAGCACCTATAGAGGATTAGGGAAAGCCTGGTACAGCAAAAGGGCTTTTTATTGGAGGACCAAAGCGGGCGAATGAAGCTAAGCCTCTTGCATGCCATCTTTAATACGTGTGAGTGCAGGTCAGGCGGTAAAACAGTCACATTCTGCAGTCTAGTTTATGAAGACGAAGCCTGGGGGAGTGCAAAGCTTCAGTGCATGAGGAGGGGAAAGGTGTATGTGTCTATGTGTGTGTGTTGACATGCTGCATCTTCAAAAGGGAGAAGTTTAATTCGTCCTCATTTTGGGATCTGTGCATAAAATAACATAACAATGAAGAAAAAACGATCTCGGAAAGCCCGTGCCTCCGACCACAAGCTCGTCCTCGAGAAGCCAAAGTGGAGTGCAAAATACGTGGGCATGTGCAAGGCAGAGAAAAGGAGTCAACGTGACCTACATAAACAGCATGTGGAAAAAGGCTCCAGCTTCTACATACTGTAGTTGAGTGTTTACTTCATCCAGAATGCGAGAGAGGAGCGTGAAAGAAAAGCAATCATTGATTGACAGGGAGCCTTTGCCCCTCCCCCCCGCCCTCCTTTGGTAGCGCACATCAGCTATTGAGAGGTTGAAATACACTCCGCCTCCTCGTCCTCGTTCACCCTCCGACGCCGGGACACATACGTACGCTCTAGACGATCTCGTGTAAGAAATCCGTGTCTGAAAGGAGCGAAAGGAGACACGGTAGGCGCGTTTATTAATACATGAATGAACAACGCTATATAAGGATAATCACGCTCGCGATGCTAGCTAGCTTGTCAGCTTAAATACAAAAAAAAAAAAAAAAAAAAACATTATAAGGATTTTAACCAGGATTAGGGATTAGTTTATTGCGTGGAGGAGCAAGATGGATAGCAAGTGGTGTTGTAAAAATAATAATAAGATTAATAATCTAGCGTACGGTGAAAGCAGGGGTCTAGAAAAAAAAAACAGAGGCTGTTTTTACATTAGGCGCGACGCACGAGGCTGTTAACCTTTGCACTACACAGAAGATGAGACTGCCACGTGTTACGCACACGGAGATTTCGGAGGAAACTGACGTCTAAACAGCAATCTACTTCCATTCTCAGGAACAACTGGCTTCCATATCTGATTTTATCTGCGCGCTGTATTGTTCTCGACGCGGTTCTGAAGGCGGAACGCTTGTATGTGTGAACGCACTGATCAAAACAAACCAGACTTTGGAGTCGAGTGTTCGAGAATGATCCCGGGCTCTCATGTGACAAACGCCCTCAGTGTTTATTACTGGAACAGCAACACTTGACAAGAAGAGTTTAAATCTAGGAAAAGTGACGTGTCCATGGCTCACAGAAACACAGAACGGATTTAAGTCCAAAAAACATACAAAGCGACATAAAACTCAGCGTAACACTCGATCCGGACGAGACCAGACCCCAAAACAGGAAAGCCTGAGGAGCTTCTCGTGCAGCAACACTGCCACTGCATGCTGTCTTTAATCAATATCCTCTGTGGAGGTCTTCAACTTCCTTTGAAGGCGAGACCCGGGTCTGGTTTCCTAATCAAGCTCTCGGCCCCTCCCCTCTTTCCTTCCCCTGATACAATAGAGTCGTTGAGAGTGCGGTAGCGACGAGGCAGAGGTGGGGGAACAGAAACTACAAAAAAATAAAAAATCAGACAGCAGCAGAGGGGTGGAACGGGAAAACAAGAGTGACGCTCAAGGAATCTTTGCTGGCAGGCTTTCGGCCAATCACGTGACGCTTTAGAGAACTGGCTGAGCGCACAGCGGGGAAAACTCTCAGGGTCAGAGCGAATGTGTTCCTGAAAAGGCAAGTAGGCAGCGGCAATGTCTGCCACTGCTCAGCTTTCACCCACACCGCACATGAAGCAGGGAGAAAAAAAGAAGAGAGAGAAAAAAAAAGGAAATACGAGGGTGAAAGCAAAAAGCAGCACATTGATCAAACGTGGGGAGAGCGCTAAACAAACCCAGCGTGAGCAGCAGCAGCACGGCAGCGCCGTATCGACGGCCTGAAAAATAGAGTGTTTAACGGGAACGCTTCAGCCAAATCACGTTATTACTGCCACAGCGCCGAGGAGAGCTATTAGCCAAGCCTGCTTAAGGCCACATTAGCCCACATTCGGCATCGGTCTCTGGAGCGAGCGTGCTACTCTCTCTCTGTATGTGTGTACGCCTCACTTTCTGCTGTGTCACCACTAATGGCGCCAGAACCTGGACTGAGCATGCGCCAGAGCACGCAGAGAGAGAGAGAGGGGGCAGAGCAATGGAAAGTAGAGATGTAGAGGTACAGGCATTTAACAACCGTGTGCTAATGTGATATCACGATTTTATGTTCTCCTCTTCAGGAGGAAGTTACACTGTTAGACAACAGTTTTAAAGCGCGCAGCTGCAGTGCTGCAATCGCGGCCCGCTCGGGTAGGGCTCGGAGGCAGAAAAGCATCCAGACATGTCCGAATGAAATGTTAATATATAAGGCTGCCTGCTGAGATCCCGCTGTCGAACTGATTTCTGAAAGCTTCGGAGAAAAATAGCAGGGGGAAAAAAGGAAAAAGAAAGAAAAACTCTGGCACAGTAGGAGAGCGACTGCAGTTATTTGTAACCGATTCAAACTCTTAATATTTATTTCTGACTAGAAATAGCTGGTGGCGTCATTGGATATCCATTCTCTCATCTCTGACTGGTGTGAAACTTTAGTATCTAGACAAAAAAAATCCTGCTATCGAAAGCGGCGCGATAGCGCTACTCCAGTGTACCCGTGTATAGTTATATCTTTACACTGAATATATATTAAACGTTCATTAAAATTTATGTCCATTCTGTTATCCGGGAAAAAAAAAAAAAAAAACGATAACTATAACTTTTATATCTGTATATGATAAACATGTTACAACAACAACAACAAAAAAATAACTGGGCAATGCGTCATTGGTTAACTGTATAAAAAAAAAAACTGGACATAACGCATCACATGGCTGGATGGATTTCCTGGAGGTGATTATAATCGATGGTGGAAAGGGTGCGAACAAAAGGATTGCTGCTGGAGCAAGACACAAACCCCCCCGCAGACGAAAGGATGGGACCGGATCGGATCGTCTCCCCGCCCTTGCATCGCAACACAACAAAGCTCTTATTACCACACGATCGATACTGCAGCCACTTAATAAGGACAACCGACTGCACGCTTCTCGGTTCCAGTTATAACAGTCTGAAGAGTCGTTCCATCGAATTTGTTTAATATAATCCTAATCCTACTGTGTGGAGGAGGGAACAGCAGGAGGACGGGAGGCGTAATGACCGGCTCGGCTTTACAGGCTTTCCATAAGAGAGAGACAGTATGCGTTTGTGCGTGTGTGTGTGTGTGTGTGTGTGTGTGTGTGTGTACGCTAACTCTAAGGAGACGCTGTGAATTATTGATGGCAGAGACAGCAGGCCAGACTGCGGCTCACTAATGCACAGGAGCTCATAAAGGAGGATGGATAACGTTACGCATGACATCATCACCGGGCAGACGCCTAAAACCCAGCCGAGCCTTTGTGCCACTCCCATCCCATCTAGTGCAGCACGCATCCAATGAGCGGCAGACAAAAACACACTCACGCTCACAAAAGGCTGGGCTTTTTTTTTTTTTTTTCCCCGGCCCAAGCCGTAGATCCACGCAGATGCTTCTATTTTCCGGCTGTTATGAGGAATAAACGCGACCAGGAACGTTCGTGTAATGCCATCGCCTCTTCAATGATTAATTGCTTTCTTCCCTCCCGTTTCTAAGCGTTCATTCGGCGCACAAATTTCAGAAATGATCACAATTTCATGCACCACTAAAGCAGCTTTTGGATTTTAATAAACGCAGGACGGCATCTCCATCCAAATCCCTTTTAATGAACAGATTCGGTGGTGACACAGGAACAGGTCACTCTTTCTAGAGTTTGCAGCTCGCCCTACGAATGTGCTTGTGTGTGTGTAAAAAATAAATAAATAAATAAATAAATAAATAAATAAGAAAAGGAAGTGATGCCGGCATTTTGTAATCAATTGACCCAAATAACCGTGCTTCGATCAGCACTGCAAACCACAAAAAAAAAAAAAAACCCAGTCTGTGCAATCTGACTGAACGTGTGATGATTTTAAACATGTCGTTCACACACTGCTAAATTGCCCGCTTCCTTAATTAACGTTTGCTATGCCAGCCTCGTAGCTTTGGCGCCAAGATGATGCAAACTACAGACAAAGAAGGGGGGGGGGGGGACACACGGATCAGTTATATTCTTCTAGTTGTTTAAGAGTGTCTCCACATTGGCCATGATGAATTTGTACCATGCTCAGGAACTGCTGCCCCCTGATACACACATGCTGCACCAGTGTTCACATTGTAATTGGTCTCCGTTCTCGGGTATGGCCGATTTTTTATGATATTTACACGCATTTACACTCTCCGATACAGCAGGTGGCAATATGCACCTCCATGGTCTGTGCACCCAAATGAAACACAAGAGAAGAAAAAAAAACGTAGCAGTTTACTTTCGTGCTAGGCTTAATATTATTGATATTTTGGATAAAGGGTCAACAGTGACGCTCTCGCTTGCCTTCCTGCTAGATGTGCCCATGACTTTCGTCTGTGTGGAATTTAATCGCACACACATAAGCGCATTTTTTTAATTCATTCAAAAATTCAAAGTGTTACCGTGAAATGCGCGGAATGAAGGTGTGAGATCATGTTTATTACGTAGATTTCAACTGCACACTCATAAGGGCGTATTAAAATATGCACAGCACCTGAACATCTGTTAAATTTTGAGAAAAACTAATGATTTATGATATACGGGTGTTTTATAATTAAATTTCAAAGCAGGATATCTTCTCATCCCGTGGGCCGACTGTGATGAAACATAAATACCTCAAGCTTGGCTAAGTCCACCTGTGAAAACCCCATTAAGATTCGTTCAGTAGTTTTTACGTGATGCGTGCACAAAAACAGACAGACACAATTCCCAAAACTATCTTGATGTGTTCTATTACTCGTCTTACGTCCGGCGAATTTATTTACTGACAGCGCTCACAATGTCGCTTCTAAACAGCGATCTTCTTCCTTCCTCAGGTACGACTGGCTTCCATATCTGATTCGATCTGTGCTCGCGTACGCTGTATCGTTCTCTTTAACGGTTCCCAAGCCAGGAACAATCGTGTTCTCAATAATCAAACAAACCAGACTTTGGGATCTTTTAGACTCTAATGTGAAAACGGCCTTAGACTTTGAATTAATCCTTCTTTGCACTTAATAGAGGTTTTCCCATACAAAAAAAAGAGAAGGAAAAAAAAAACCAAGCATTCATGTTTCAGTCAAGAATCTTCAGCAATCGTTTTTGTAGCTTGGAGTTCATAAGCTTATGCAATAACTACTGTATTACCGCGCACAAGTGTGGTTGTAAACGCATAGTAGGGTTTCCTAGCAATCTCGCTGAGGGCTAAGAGTTTGTTTCAGAGTGGACCTCCCACACTTCTTACATACGCAAATGTCAAACAACACTGTCACTTAGCTCCCTCCGAAACACACACATACAGCTAAACTGGCTGGAACCAGAGAGAAGAGGAGATGAGATGAGAGAAAATGGACAAGACGTGCAGTTTCTCCACTTTCTCATAGAATTCTGAAGTGAAAAAGAAAAAGAGGCATGGAACAAAAGAGATGGAGGCGCATTCGGAGAGAGAGGTAAAAACCAGAAAACCTGCGTGTCCTGTGCATGCAGCAATGAAGGCCACTCGTTTGTGTGAGCTATTCAGCCGAAATATAAAAGAGCCCGTACACGGCGTGGCCACAAAAGCAACAGCCATAGCGCAACCGAGGAGGAGTGTGACCACGGGGCCAGCGGCGGGGAAATGCAGGAGTGAGTCCACCGAGGGAGAGGGTGCAAATCAAAAACACACAAAGATGTAATAACCAGGATACGTGGCTGTTTATATCGGTCTGAGTCACCTAAAATCAGCCAAATGCCATTTACTTGTATGAGGAAAGATTTAGCCGTGCTGCTTAGCTAATTACCTATGTGACCCTTAACTGTCAATCAACGTCCTGTTTATCAAGAAGCTCCGGCCGTTACGCTTGCACTGTTCCCAACTCTACACCTCTCTATTTACAAGTTTTAACTGAACACGTTTCTTTTGCGCACGCACACACCTAAAGAAACAAACTAAAATCAGACCAGATGACAGATCTGTCACAATCACGACGACGTTAGATGCATTTTCATTTTTTCCTTTAATCTGCTAATAAAAAGTCCAGCGGCCCAATCCAGCAAAGAACTAGCGCAAATACATTTTAATCAATTCTAGATTTGGAAGTTTCGTCTGATTTTTTTTTTACCGCTGTCAAATCAACAATCGATTAATCAAACAAATTGCGATAATAGCGTATTCGTTTTATTTTTTTATTTATTTTTTAACAATTTTACTTTTAAAATTGTACGATACAATACGGCCCACTGAACCGCCTGAACCGAACCTGCACTCTCTCGTGGTGTACATGTTAATACACACGAACTACAGAGAAACAGATGCAAAACAAACATTCGGGGAACGTGTTTTTAAATCAGTTACGTTCTTAACGCTGGCTTGCATTGTGATTTTCCTGCAACTGCAGTAAAATATACCAAATATACCAGCTACCTACAATTTTTGGGGGAAAAAAATACTAAAGCATGTCCTCTTTTTTACTCAGCTTATCGTTATAAATGTGAACTTTTGTAACTGGGATCCACTGAATATTGTATGCAGTATATTGGAACATACAATGATTTTTGCTATCATCATCCACCCTTAGATTGAGAGGTGAAGATTCACTGGAGATACATAGAGAAATATTAAATGAGTGCTTTCAGGTTTTTTTTTTTTATTTAAAAATTGCCCACTCTGTAGTTCAAGTGCTGAATATTGGCCATTTGGCAGTGAGTAGGTTAAACAGAGCTGTGTACAGCCTGTGTATGGCCAACTCTCTCTCTCTCTCTCTCCCCTCCCCCTTACTGCGGCAGCGCAGATGGTAGCTGTGTGACCTCGCCGTTGCTGCCTCCTTGTTTTGATCCTGCAGTCCTGATTGTTCAGGCTAATCCCATCCTCCCCGAGTACTTGGCTCCAAGCCAGGACTGTTATTAAGCACACAAAGCCTTTTCATTCCAGCTACTGTCATCGCCGCTGCTTGCCCCGCCCCCCTTGCTCTCTACACCCACCCCTCCCTCCGTCTCTCTCTCTCTAACACTCTTCTTTCCCTTTCCTTGTGTCGTCTTCTTTGCTTCTCTTCTCTGCCTTTATGGGCCTGATCAGACAGGTCTCGCACTTTGTCATTTTCCTTTTCCGTGTGCTCTGCTTTCCCTCATAAACCCTCATCATGCGTGTGTTAATAACATATGTGTGTTTGTGTGTGTGTGCACGCAAGGTAAAAAGCAATTTCTGTGACATATCGAACTGAAATAATATGCACTGAAACATACAGGAGTTTTAGATTAGATCTATTCTTATCCTCTCTCTGGTTTTATTTTTAAGCTGAAGTTGGAGCTACTCAAACCTGGACACATTCAGGCATGTTGCTAGGCAACGCATGCAAGCCACACTGTAGGTGTGTGTGTGTGTATGTATGGATGTACACCCTGGCAGGTCTTGAGCTCGGTCCTTCATCTCAGACATGTTCCTGTACTTCATCCTCACACAGCACGGCACTTGTGTACACACACACACACACACACACACACACACACACACACACACACACACACACACACACACACTTCATCCTGTATACACAGCGCTCTGCAGCAGGCTGAGATTACAGCAGGACACTGGAGCGCTACCAGCACAAACGTCCTGAATTTGTGATTGCAGACGCCCAGGTACAAAACACTCACACGTCTCTCACGTATCAGCGTGGTGTTACGGTGTTACATGGATACACAGCTATAATCTCATCATCCAGCCCACCAGGCGAGTCGATACTACACGTGACTGCCCGGTCCTGTGTTCTGGTTGCCTAGAAACCATTATTATTACACTTAAAGGGCCCGTGACATGAAAAGATAAGCTTTTTTTTCAAGCATTGTAAGACAAACTGATGACCATGTGTTTGTGTGTGCGTTTGTGTGTGTGAGAGAAGCCCTAACTGTCAGGTTTTTGAAGAGGGGAGGAGAAACGCTGCTGTGTGCTGGTGGTGGTGTTTGTGGTGTCGGGTATCAGAGAAACAGTTCTGCGATGTGCTCACCAAAGTGACAGCCAAAAAAATATCGTACATGACTGAACACGAACTCTAAACTCCCGGCTGATTATTTATCTGATTTAAGGACGAAATCATGGCTCACGATCACATCAATGATGTAAGAAGGCGTTTTCACATTAGTCGTGATTGATTTGTACCATTCCAGCGTTCACATTATTTTTGCTCTACCGTAATACGCTTGGGTATTTTTACACTCTGTGATACAGCAGGTGTAGATCCTGGGGCCTGATTGTGAAAAGACACACAATCGATATGTTTAGCCTGTTTACATGAACACATGGAAATTTGAGTTCTGACTTTTTTAAAAATACATTCATACAGTACGAGTCAAAATTTTGGGCACAAGTTTAGATTTATTTTCCATTTTATGGCATTACGTAATTAAAAAACAACAATCAATTGTTATTTTAAGACACAGAGGTCAGCCTTTCTGGAATAATTCTTAGAAAAACAGTATTGTCAAGCGCATTAGCAAAACTCATCAAGCACCATGATGAAACTGTCTCACATGAAGACCATCATAGGAAAGCAAGACCAAAACGTACCTCTGCTGCAGAGGAGATATTCATTTACCAGCCTCAGAAATCAACAACTAATACCAACCAGCACCTCAGATTAGAGCCGTTACGAAGGATTTACAGAGCACAAGAAGCAGATACATCTCAATATCAACTATTTAAAAGTTAAAGAAGGCGGAATCACACTTCATCATAAACATCTTTACTGTCACTCTAACAGCTACAAAAATAACATTAGTATTGTACGCTGTGCTGTTTGTTTACTAATAATAAGACATGTGGTTGTGAAGCTAACCTAGTCTCGAGTAACACAGAGGTACATACCCAGTATGCTCTATAGATCTATACATATGTGGTTAAAGGTGGTGTGTGTAATTTATCTTTAATCTTTTACGGGCTAGACAGCCAGCTAATCACTTTATACCAGCTTCAGACTTTTCCGTCAAAGTTACCAAGAGGTCTAAAGAGCAGCTTGTGTTTTGGTTGCATGGGAACCGAGCTGACTGAAGTACTAACTTCTGTAATAAAGTAATAAAGCATGACAAGCTAGCTATTTAGGGTTCATTAATACAGACCCAGGGGGAGGAAAAAAAAAAAAAGTCTTTGTCATGTTCGTAAAAAACGTTTCTGGTGCAGCGCGTTATTTCTGCACCTGGACAAAAACCAGCGAGTTTCCAAACCAAGTCGATGCACAGCGCACTTTACTGTCAAAAATACACGCCGAATAAAAACAAATCAATCATCGCACATGAAAAAAAAAAAAGTTTGGCCATCACGGTCAGGAAGGAATTTTGCTACATAATTATGAATGAAAAGTTCACTCGATACTTTATACTGGAGTTCTGACATCCGTCCTCAGCTTTGTAAGCCATGTGCAGTTATAAGGACTGGTTGTAAACCATAAAAGAAAGCCATGGCGTCTTAGAAGACCTCCAGAGATCCAGATGAAGCAGCTGTGGCTTGTATGAGAGAGACATGCTGAAGTAGGACGAGATCAGGATACTCGGGAGTGGGAAGTTGGAACTTGGAATTGTGCCGTGCCCATGTTGTGTGTTTCAACTGTAATGTTTAATCACAAGTGTAGAGAAGAAAACACGTTTAAAGGGAGGAAAAAAATGCTGTGTTGTTTTTGAGTTCTGAGACCGACCCAGACTGAGGTCACTGACACACACACACACACACACACACACACACACACACACACACACACACACACACACACACACACACACTTAGACTGACTCTTCCTGCTGCTTTGGGATATGAAGTTCTTTGGTTTCGTTCAGCATGCTCTGAAAGCCAAGCCAAGCAGGACAAAGGTGAGGATGAGTTGCTGTTTTTTTTGGCATGCTTTTTTTTGTCGTTTTGAAAAACATTACAGTTGTAAACACGGATATTTCATCGTGGTGTTTGAAAAAAGTCAGGGGTGGCTCCAAGGTTAAAGCACTGGACAACTGATCAGAAGGTTGTGCGGGTTCAAAGCCCAGCATTGCCAAGTGTAAAACTCCCAGACTCTGAATCGAACCCGGACTCTGGAGGTCCGAAGCGACAGTGCTAACTGCCAGATGTATGGCGAGATAAAACGCATGTTGCTGTGGATAAGGACTGGATGTGGCCGAATGCCACAAATGGAAAAACGTTAAAACTAGTTAGCCATTTTAAATGTAATACTGTTCATTTGTGAGGAAGCAGATACAATCTTCATGAGTCTGGCATGTGATGTCATCCAGATGCTCAAGTCAAGTTTTGTTACGTCTGACCACTCCCCATTTTTATTGACATGTAAAAAAAAACCCACAAGTTAAACCTGTCTTGTTTAGGACTCATCTGTACTGTTTATTTTTCCTTTTGCCGTTTTAGCCACTTGATCGGCCTGTAGCCACACTGGTGTGTTTAAACACAACTTTGAGCCTTTTGTCCTTTAAAAAAGAAACAAACAAACATAAAACTTTAATACCTTACGGAGCCCTAGTTAGCACAGAACTAAACACCCACAGCAGGTATACACGGGGGAAAAAAAAAAGTGACAAATAGACGTGAAGTTGCTCACACCTACACAGCCGCACGTAGTCTCGAGAAAAGAAGGAAATCTAATATTTTGACAGTCAGCGTCTATCACTGAAAGTAAAACCTGTTTAGTATATCGTTTTTCCTTCATCAAACCTCCTACTGAGTAAAAAAAAAAAAAATAATAATAATAAGACCAGTCAAGAGAGCCAAAGCCTCTCATCACAGCAACCCGCTTCATCACACACACTCCTGCTCTGTACATCTATTAAACCCAACTCCTCTTTCAGTGAGCGTACGCACACACATATCTCATTCGAGCATACATACACATATACACTCCCCTCACTCAAGCATACACTCTCACACACACACACTTTCGGGCCTAGCTGCCAGGGCCTCGCCACAGCCTTAAATTAGCTCGCGGCTGAGGAGTAGGGTGTCAGCAGCTGAGGCGACGCCTGAGGCAAGACTCGGGACTGGAACTGCGAAAGCACTAAGCCTGTGGAGACATTCTCCACCTCGGGTTTCAATTCAGAGACATTAAAGCCTGAGATAAAACAAACTCCGTGAGCACAGCTGAAGAAGACATAAAAAGGAGCTTAGTGGGGCAGACAGATCTTGTAATGGCTGCTCTGTCTCTCCCTTTCTCTCTCGTCTTTTTGCCTTTCTTTCTTTTTTCCTTGTGGGAGAATGCTTTTGCGCGAACGCTCACAGGGGCATGAAAGCTAAAGCAGGGCAGGACAGAGCCAACACCTGCTCCAGCAGCAGCTGCTCTACATGACTTTGACACTCCCTGTTCTTTCCCACCCCGCTCTGCTCTGCTCCTGTTGGTATTGCCCAACACCCGTCTGCCTGCTGCTGTACACACCCACTCCTATACGGACAGAGACGCGGATCCTACATGTTATTCGTTAGTATTTAACAAGTTGTTAGGGTTTACACTTGAGGGTTAACAGTCATGGCGGATTAATAAACAGACCAGAGTTCAGCTTTCTCAAGACAAACCAGCACGCTTTCTGTTATGACTTTTCCAATCAATAGTATTTATCTAAATGATTCAGCTCGAAGCTTATTGAACCAGAGACGCGTTAAACAGCTACCGGCCTGATTCGTGAACTGAAAACATTACAAAAAAAAAAAAAGTCACTTATTGTGAAAACGCAATGTTTAAACATGACTAAAAAGAGAAATATCTAAACCATGCTCCACTGCTTCTGTAATCATTAACCAAAAATGAAAATGCCGAAAATGTTATCACATTCATGATCGAGATTCTTGCCACCATTCTCAGATATAACCTCACCTCCATAAACAACACGGACACACCACTCACACACACACACACACACACACACACACACACACACACACACACACACACACACACACACACACACACACACACAGAGTCGACATAAAACCCAAACAATAACTCATGAAAACCCGCAACACACCTGCTCTGACCTGCTTCGACTTGCACCTTTTGTGAGAACTCCTCGTCCGAGCAAGCGTTACCGAGGCGTCACGTGCCATTTATCCCAGCGGCACGAAAAGTCGGTGGAAATGTGGATGTGATGCATGGAACATGTAGAAAACGTCCAGCTGTGATTCTGTTTAAATAGCGTTATATTAATCTTATCTAGGAAAATGTAATGTAATAGCTAGTTGTCTTCATTTTCAACCCAATGTTGTAGAACACACACACTTGAGAAAATCTTTATACTAAATCTAGCGCTACACAATATACATTGATGCATATATGAGACAATATTAGGATAATAAGATACTAAAATGATTATTATATTAAATTAATATAAAATACATCATACTATTTTTCTTTTCCTGATGTGTGCATACATTTTTTTGGCTGATTCTGTATATTATAATAATAATAATAATAATAATAATAATAATAATAATAATAATAATACAGGAATCATACTGCTGCAGCATTGCTGTTTATTGCTCCTTGACAGGTCATATGACCAGATGATATCCTAAGAATCTACTCAACGAAGATTTGCGCAAGTCTATACGATTCTAACCTCGTCTACGATAGTCTACCTTCCGGGTGAGCGCTGCCCAATCTGCGTCATGTAACCGGATTTGGAAATGAATTCAAACTGAATCGTGTGTAAGCTCAGTGACAGGACAGTACATAAAATTTTCTGTGTGTGTGAAATCTAGTGATTTGGGACGGGGCCCCGGGCCCGACTAGCTGTTGGTAATTTGATGTTTTGTTCTACACGCCACACACACGCACTCGTGCAGCACACCTCTTCTCTGTCTCCTCCATGACATCACTTCTCTAAAGCTGATCTATATTTAGCAGATTCAGCCCGAGCCGTGCCTCAGTGCCCTCTCCGTCAGTGCCCGGCCCAGACGCCTTCTCCAACATCCCCTACCTCACCACAGAGTGGACCAAAAAATACAAATGTAAAAAAAAAATAATAATAATAATAAAAAATAAAAATAAAAACATTTATGGCACTCGCATCACCTGTCAATCTTAAACAACCCTTTCCACTTAAACACTACATATTTTTTTCTTTTAATTGCTGGAAGCAGTTAATTAATTACTTTTATGGCATCAGATTTCCTTTAATAATTACTTAGTAGTGTTTTATTTCAGATTTTCTTTTTTTTTTTTTTATTTATTTAACTTTTTTTATTTGCTCCTCTACCTGCACTAAATCGGGTCTGTCAAATACATCAGTGTCTCCTGGTTTCGAACCGTCCTGTAGTGTTTTAAACGCATGAGTGAAGGTAATGTCTACATAGACATGGAGACCCTAAGCATGGACACCCTGGTGCGGAAAAATAAGCGTCACCAGGCCCTCGACTCGTGGTGACTTGGGGGTGAGGTTCAAACAATAAGATAGCCTGACCCTAAAGCTTTAATATGGACGGGAAAGTAGGTAGATGGGCAGTCTAAACCCTCATGACCGCCAAATGGTTGCTATGGAAACGTGCAGCATTATTTCAGGGCTGTGCATAGATGAAGAGATTATAATATTTTTTTTCAAAATAATGCTACAAATAGGGGAGAGGAAAAAAAAACATTCTACAATATAATCATGTACAGATGGAGACGCAGTGAAGAGAAAAGAAGTGGGAGGTGCCTGAGGTAGCTAGAGTAATAGTACTGTAAATCGGGCCTCCCTGTAACCCAGCTCTGACACTCTCTCTCTCTCACACACACACACACAAACACACACACACACACAAACACACACACACACACACACACACACACACACACACACACACAAACACACACACACACACAAACACATACACACACACAAACACATACACACACACAAACACAAACACATACACACAAACACATACACACAAACACATACACACAAACACATACACACAAACACATACACACAAACACATACACACAAACACATACACACAAACACACACACACAAACACACACACACAAACACACACACACAAACACACACACACAAACAAACACACACAAACAAACACACACACACACACACAAACACACACACAAACATACACACACACACAAACATACACACACACACACACACACAAACATACACACACACACACACACACACACACAAACATACACACACACACACACACACACACAAACATACACACACACACACACACACAAACATACACACAAACATACACACACACACACAAACATACACACACACACACAAACATACACACACACACACACAAACATACACACACACACACACACACACACA